>PVJO010004798.1:0-105609 GCA_004026905.1 Hystrix cristata
TTCCACCACATGCTAACTGGTTTTCTAACTGCTGGTCGATCTGTTTCTGATAGAGGACAGTAGAAGTTTTCGACTCTAACAGTGGATTCTTCCACGACTCCTTGCAGGTCTAATCAGTTTTTGCCTCACATTTTGACAATCTGTTGTTGGGTGCATACACATTAATTATTAAGTCTTTTTTAAAGAATTGACAGGTGACATCCTTATGTAATGCCTCTCTTTATCCCTAACAACTTTCTTTGCTTTGAAGTCTGCTGTCTAAGATTAATATAGCTCTTCTCACAGTCTTTTTATTTGTGTTAGTGTGATATCTTTCTCGATCCATTTACTTTTAATCTATGTATGTCTTTTTCTTTCGAGTGACTTTCTTTAGGCAGCATATGGTTCGGTCCTGGTTTTTTATATACCTTGACTATTTTTCTTTTAATTGGTGCATTGAGATCACCGATGCTCGAAGTTTTTATTGACAGAGCTAAATACCCATCATATTTGTTACTGTTTGTATCTGTCACCCTTGTTCTTTTTATCTATTTTTGCCTTCCTCTCTCTTTTTCTGCTTTCTGTGATTTTAAATGAACATTTTATGATTCCATTTTTTTCTCCTTTCTTAGCATATCAGTTACACTTAAAAAAAGTGTTGTCTTAGAGTTTGTAATACACATTTTTAACTGATCCAAGTTGACTTTCACATAACACTGTACTGCTTTAGGGGCACTGTGAGTACCGTATCTAACAAGGTGACTCTCAGTCCTTGCTGTCATTTATTTCACTTACATATAAGCACACATAAGTGTGTGTGTCTCTCTAGACACATACACACACACATGAATCCATAATCAGATAAATTTTAAATTTTGTTATTATTACTTTGCACAAACTTTTATCTGTTAGATCAATTAAGAATAAGGAAAATAGGCCAGGCACTCTGGGAGACTGAGCCAAGAGCATAGCAAGTTTAAGCCCAGCCTGGGCAACTGAACAACTTAGTGAGACCCTGTCTCACAATAAAAAATATAAAAAGGGCTGGGGATGGAGCTCCGTGTGAACCCCCTGGGTTCAATCCTCAATACTGCAAAAAAAGATGTTTTATTTCACCTTAATCCGTCGAGAGGCTTCACAACCAACCCAATCCCATCCCCCTTGATCAAGTCCGTTGCCTTTAATCATGGTTCTCCATAGGACCCTTGGGCATCTCCACTTTCTGAGTCTGTTTGCCATGGCCCTGCATATTGCTAGGTTAATAGAATATTCTTATCATGATATCAGTGATTTGAATGGCAGAGCACATTCAAGGTTATTTGTATTTTGTGGCAAACTCCACAGAGACAATCTCCGAAGGGGAGACCCCAGATGATGAGATATTCATACACCAGAGTGTGTGTCTGGGATTTGGGCAAAGATGTGGAGACAGAAGTGTTTAAGCACCGCTACCCTCTGCCACCCCTTGGTCTTCAGTCACCCTGGGCTCGATGGCTGCCTGTTTCATGGGGCCCTGAGTGGTCATGTAGCAGGAAAACCAACTTGGCCCCAAGGAGAGCCATTCTCTTGGCCAATCTCTTGGCTGTTCTACAAAGAGAGCTCTGCTCTGTGGTATCCTTTCTGGCAACTCATAGGCTTAATATTGGGTGCCACAAAGCATGAAGCGTTTTCTCGGGGAATGCGGCTTCTTTCTGTTTTCTATATGCATCACTTACTCATTTAACCACTGTGTTTTGGGCAGTTGCTATATACCAGGCACTGATTAAGGTTTGGGGGATTGAACACTGAATAGAAGAACCAGATTCTGGAGGTACTTGCTTTTCTTTCTAGACTCCCAGTCTGGGTCTGGAGATGCAAGAAGGGAAGGTCTTCCCTCCTCTGGTCCCTGCCTGCCAGGGTCCCTCCTCCCTGCTCCTCCCTTGTTCCTCCCTGTTTCCCAGCTCTGTCCCATGGATCTGTTTTGGGTTTACTTCTTGTCTATTTACCTTTCTGTCCCTGCAGTCTGTCTTTTCACCTGCCAGAGAGTTTTATTCCTCCTCTGCAAGGGGACATTTTCCCTCATCTGTCACACTGTGTTCTTAAAACTGTGATGCTTTCTCCTCCTCAAGCTTTGTTAGACAACAAAAGCCATTTAGCCTACAGCTCAGCCAGGGAGATGAGACTCTTAGGTCTGTTCGCATTGTCTCCTCACTTTCTAAACATCCCCATGAATGGAAATATTCCATCTACTTGAGTTGGATCTCACATCTTTAAGGAGATTGTTTCTTGGAAAAATTTTCCCTGCATCCAGCTATAATTGTCAAAAATTAAAATTTTGGCTCTTTCAGGTCCATGGACTAAAGAAATGTCAACTAAAGAGCTGTAGATTGTGTTTCATTAGATCCCTGTAGGTTACAAGTAAATGGGAAGGTCAGATGTCCTTTCACCACCCTCACAGGGTGTTTGGCCTTTCCAAGGAGTTTTGGACAACTGGTCAAACAGATGACTTAAACTCTGGATGCGGGACAGAGGTGATTCAGTACTGAAGGTGCAGCCCCAACACCAAAATTTCCCTCTTACAGAGGTTAGAAATTTGGACAGGAGAGAAAGCAGTGCAGCAAATAATTCAACAGCTTGTTTTGACTTTTAAAAAATTTCCAAGTCACAGGGTCACTTGTTTGCTCTGTAAGAGGTACTTTTCCTACTGGAACTTTGGGAGAACTTCTGTGTGTGTGTGTGTGTGTGTGTGTGTGTGTGTGTGTGTGAGAGAGAGAGAGAGAGACAGAGACAGAGACAGAGACAGAGAGAGACAGAGAGAGAATCAACTGCATTAGCAGTCATTTTTATTTCCCCACATTGACCATCCATTTCTTTGTGCAAGAAATTCTTCTCCTGGCAAAATCAGGAGAAAGTTTCTCAAATTCCTTCACTCACTAGACTGGGGAACATATTAAGGAACAGGTGTCAATAAATTCTGGAGTTAAAAAAAAATAATAAAATAAAATAAATTCTGGAGTTAGCGTTTGGAAAGTGTTACCTTGGTTTCATTTCTGGTGGCAGTGTCTTAGTTACTTTTCTGTCATTGCCGAGACAAAATACCCGACACCCAAAGTTAAGGAAAGAAAGGTTTATATGGCTTACAGTTCATAGAGGTTTCAGTCCACAGTCAGCTGGATCCAAGGCAGTGTGGCATGGCAGATGGGCATAAGGCAGCAAGACAAACAAAGGGGAAGCAAAAGGGGAACAGACAGGAGCCTCTTTCTGTCCCTTATATTTTATCCAGGTTATCTGCCCTTAGGGTGGGTAGCACTCCCACCCTTAACCCTAGTATCACATCCTTGATCCCAGCAGAACTATGCCGAACCAGTCAGTGGACTGATTTAGTAATGACACACTCTAGATCCAGCCACCTCTGAAAACACCCCACCTATGACCACGTGAGTCTTTGGGGGGACATCTAGACACAAACCATAACAGGCAGTAAATGCATCTTCCTAAATCATGGGTTTGCTTCACTAGCCAATAATAGCTTCATTCATTAACTCCCAACTGTGTACATATGTTTTGTCTTTACACACATTATGTCTGATCCTTCCAATAACTCTGCCTTGTACTTGTTGGTATCTGGGTTCTGGACCTGAGTTCTAAATATCCTGGGTCCCCGTTGCCATGATTAACCAAGTCAAAAGAAGAATAGCATACGTTTGCACAAAATTATTCTTTCTCTAGAAAAATACTCCATCACTACCAACATTGAAAAGAAGTCTTAGCTAATTTTAATATAAAATGCAAGTATTTATATAGAGGTTAAATCAAGGTTAAATTTTAGAAAGAACATTTTGGTGCAAGTAGACTCCATTCTCACAAATATTTAGATACCAATTCTTCTTTTTTTTTGGTGCTGGGGATCAAACTCAGGGCCTTGTGCTTGTTAGGCAAGCACTCTAACCACTGAGCTAAATCCCCAGCCAGATACCAATTCTTGATTCTCTTTCTAGACCACATAGGAACTAGTTTTCTAATCTGTCCTGGATGTTTTATAAACAGTATATGGCTCTAGCTCCAAGCCTTCAGCTAGTGGAATAACAATAGCATTTATAAAAGGCTTTTATTTAATCCTTATTCTCCAAAAAGTAAGATATATATTGTCATTGGCAGATGTATCAGAGAAAGGGGCTTTTTTTGCCTATTTGTTTTCTTTTCATCTTTTTGTATGGAGAGAGTAGAGAAACTTATTTTATAACAGAAAATTCCTTTCTAGGTATTATTTTCTCTAACAGTTTATAAAATTTCTCTAACCATAAAGCTCTTGAAATCCATACATCATAAGCAGAATTTAAGAACAAAATTCTACTTTTTAGTATGAAGTGTAACACAGGTTCACTGCAGACAATTTTGAAATGCAAATAAGCTTCAAGATTAAAATAAAATAATTTGCAAGCTTTCTACTTAAAAAATAAGTTGAAATTTTTCTATGTATTCTTCCACTAAAGTTTTTTGAATGAATTATGATAGTTTTTTAAAATAAAAATATATTTATACTCTATGCTATTTAATGTGATTAAAATAAGAAAAATGTGTTTAATATTTACCTCCCTTTTATTTCCAGATGATTTATTTGTGTGTGTGAATCCTAATTCCCATCTGATATCATCCTGCCTGCAGAACTTCTTTTCCCATTTCTTTTCTTTTCTTTTCTTTTCTTTTCTTTTCTTTTCTTTTCTTTTCTTCTCTTCTCTTTTCTATTCTTTTCTATTCTTTTCTTTTCTTTTCTTTTCTTGTGCGTGTAGTGGAGGAGTGGTGGTTGCTGGGAATTGAACTTAGGGCCTTCACACTGCGCTACATTCCTAGCCTCTCACATTTATTTATTTATTTATTTATTTATTTAATTTTATTTTAGACAGATTCTTGTTAAGAGTTGCCCAGGCTGGGGTCAAACTGTGACCCTCCTGCCTCATCTCCCAGAGTGCTGGGATTACAGGCATGTGCCACCATACCCAGCTTCTTTCCTATTACTTTAGCATAAATTTACTGGCAATAAATTCTTAGGTTTTGTTTGTCTGAAGATCTTCGTTTTACCTTCATTTTTGAAAGGTACTTTTATTGGATATAAAGTTCTGGATTGGCAAGTTTTTCTTTCAGTATCCTAAAATGTCAATATCTTATATTTTGTACTCTCTGAGAAATCTGCTGTGATTCTTCTCATTATCCCTCTGGGTGTAATGTCCTCCTGTACTGCTTTTAAAATATTTTCTTCTTCAATGTTCAGCAATTTGATTGTGATGTATTTAGGTTTATTTAGAGGGGCTGGTGGGGGAGTTAATCTTGCTTGGAACTCTGCACTTCTTGGATCTGCAGCTTGGCATCTTGCATTAATTTTGAAAAATTCTTCGCTACTATCTGCAATTTTTTGTAGGCCTTGTTCTCTCTTTTTTCTCCTTCTTCTGGGTACTAATTACTTATGCATTATATTATTTGATACTGTCCCATCAGTATTCTGTTTTGTTTCTCCTTTTTATTTTTATGCTTCAGTTTGGATAACTCCTATTGGTGTATCTTCGTATTCACTAATTCTTTCTCTAGCTATGTCTGGCCTGTTGATGAGCCTAGTGGAGGAATTCTTCATCTTTGATATTCACGAGGTCTGCATTTGTCACTTTGATAAAATCTACCTGTTCCTGCATGTTTATTCAACTTTTCCAGCAGCTCCCTTTAACATGTTAATTGTAGTTATTTTGAAATCCTATACCTGATCCATCTTGTGTCTGGTTCTATTGACAGCTTTATCTGTTGCCTGTGGGTTTTGAGTTTTCCTCCTTGCATTTATGTGATTTATAATTTTTAAAGGTAAATAACATTTATGCTTGAGAATGGGTGCATGTCTTTTTTCCAGTCTTTAGTGCTGGCTGGGTGACAGGGGCTGGGGATGAGTCAGTTACTCAGGAATTGAGTTGGGTTTCGATTTGTTGCTGTTTTTTTTAGTGCGTATGTTAGAGCCCAGATTTCCTCAGTATTTGGCCTTCAGCTGTCTCTGTGTGGCTGCACCACACAGTGGACCTCTCTGTGCCCCCTCCTCTGTCCCAGGGGTAGATTCTATGACTTGTTTGTCTGAGGGGCTTCTTATCAAAGTATGGGGTTTCTTTGTGGTCCTGGTGCAGTATCAGCCTCGCCAAGCCTGCACCTTGGGGACTTGGCTTTCTCAGCCTCCCTGCCTCTCTAGCAGTAGCAGACCTTTGCTTGGAGCCACACTAGATCCTGGGCGCAGCAGGTTTCCCGCCCTGTCCTGAGCAAGCAAGCTGGTCCCTTACCAGCAATGGCTCTTTACCTGTCTGGGGTACTTTTCTACCCCTTCTGCAAACCTGGTTTTCTCTCGTCTTTTCCCAGAAGCAGTAGGCTTCTGCCTCTTCCAGGAACTCTGCTTTCCCCCAGCAGTGTAGGACTTTTGGGTCACAAGAGACACAAGAAGAAGAGGAGGCTTTGGGCAGGTCTCCCAGGAGCACCAACCACCTCCTGCAGGCCTGTGCACACAGGAGTCCTGGGCGCATACGCTGCCCCCAGCCTTTCCTGTAGGCACTCAGTAGGAGGTAGGGGGTTTATGGAAAAGAGCTTGAGGTAAGTACCAACCCCGCTTCTCCCTGCAAGAAGGCAGAATGATCAAAACCTGGTCCAGAGAGGAGCCTTAACAGGTGAGGCACGCTGTGTGTTTCTTGTTCTCTACGTCTATGCTCTGTACTGGGATGTGCTACACAGCGGGCAATACTGGTCACTTCAGCGCTGCTTTGTTCCATGAAAGTTTCTTTTTCTAAAGAATCCAGTTAGTACTAAGCTAGAGGGGTATACTAGAGGAGGAGTAGTTGTTTAAACAGGTGGCATCTGAAGCCACAAATGCCTGTATCTAAAGTAAGAAATAGATTTACTAGAAACACACCTATTACTCTGCCACCCAACTTGTGATTCTTTGCAAGAAATGATTTATGAGGTTAATGTCCTTGTGACAGCTATTTTGTGAAAATATTAAATGACTCTGGGTCCCTTTTTAAAATTGAAAGACTCTGATTCATACTTATTTGTGAAATTCAAGAATACTTTCTCTCTTACTGATACAAACTGCCGTATCAGGGAGACCCTTTGTCTGTTGACAGTAGAAGTAAAAAATACTGTCTTACGTAATAAGGTTGTTGAGAGCTGTCCTGTTGCCCAGAATGAATGTTTAGATTAGTTGTACGCAAGCTGTCAGGTTGGAGCTGCCATGAATTATGTCTCCTCTGACATAATTCATTCTAATTCCTTAGTTCCCATCTTACCTGTTGAATGTGTCAGAGGTGATTAGATTGAGAGAGATGGTTTGTTATTGGCACCATTTCCACAGGAGCATTGGAGGAATTAAACCTCTCCTGAATAATCATGGGTAGAACTCTCAGCCATTATCTTTTTTTTAATTTTATTTTTTGCACTATTGGGGATTGAACCCAGGACCTTCACACTGAGCTACATTCCCAGTCCTTTTTAATTTTTTTTTTTTTTTTGAGACAGGATCTCACTAAATCACTAAGTTGCCCAAGCTGGGTTCAAACTTGTGATTCTCCTGCCTCAACCTCCCAGAGTGCCAGGATTATAGGTGTGTACCATCATGCCCATCTTCTTTATTCTTTGTTGATACATAGAATGTCCTGAGACAAGGGAGGGCCCTCAACCAGGAGACTGCATTACAAGATGCTTTGGGAGGGGATCCGGGGTATGGACTGAAAAGTCCCCTTTCTGGAAGCACATGGTTTAGCTTTGTTATGCACTCATTGAAACCACTCTGAAAAGTGCTATTCAATGTCACGTGTCACTTCTGTGTCCTTAGGGGTATTCTGAAGGTCAGAACAGAGACACAACTAGGAGACTTATGAGAGCATTATATAAAGTAACAGATGTGGACTAAAAAAACAAGCCTTTAAAAAAAAAAGCCTTTTTCTTGTTGTTAACTGTGTGCAGCATAGACAGAATTACAATCTGGGTAGCATGGGGTTATTTTTCAGTTGGTCAGTCAACACAAGAAGGCAGCTATAGAGAGGCAAAGGGCAGGGTTGGAATCAAAGACCTGGCTCTCCCCACTCTCTGAGATTCTGTTTCCACAACAGTAAAATGACAGTGTGATGTTATCTACCTTACTCGGTTACCAGGTGAATAGATCAGTTAAGAGAATCGAGGAGGTGTATGTTAAATATTTGTGTTAAGTCACAATACAGCATTATGTAGGAGCGATTCCATTGATGAAGTGTAGGTTCTAAAAGGCTACTCGTATGCCCATTAAAAAATAACCCCAAGTGGCTAAGAGAAGCTTAAACTACCAGTTTCCAGGTGTCCTTCCCTCAATGAAGACAGACAGAGAGGTGCCATCAAAGCCTTGTAACCAGAGGCTCTTCCTTCCAATCGCTCGGCTGACAGTCCCCTCGTGTGGACCTCTGACGTCTGCCATCGCCTTGTTGTCACCACACCAGCCATTGTGCCCATGTGGGTGGCCCAGAGCTCAGCAACTTGGAGCCTGGGGGCACCCTGGCCTGCAGCGGTTGTGTCGCATCACGCCCAGCCTCGGGTTCCCCAAGAAACGCCCGGTCTTCCCCAGAGTGGACAAAGCTGGGGCCAGGGGACATCGTGCACTGTGTGACATTCAGCCACGACCTCAGAAAGTTGCCCTTCTCACCTCACCAATCCTTGTTCCTTCCTTTTGATCATTCTTCGGTCTTGGGCTTAAGAATTCTTCTGCTGTTCCATGACCACCCTATAGCATTTGCATTGTCTCACGCCTTCCCATTTTAAAGAATTACCTCTTCTCTTGTTTCCGTCCCAAGCGTGTGTCTCTCTCTGACAGTATATTTATAGTCACTTGCTGCTTGAATACTTTCCAAAGGACGATGTTACTGATGCTCACAATATAGCCCAGATGAAGCACCAGGCCAGCCAGCGTAGCCCTGACTCTCCCACAGTGTGGGGTTGGGTAACTGCTCACGGCTGCTAATCCAGCTGCGCCTGGCAAGCGGCACCGGTGTCTTTCTCTACTCTGTCTCGTTCACACCTGTGAACTTCCTTAAATAGAAAATGTGTAGGTAAGGGCATTTCTGTACTAAGGAGTATGGAAAACACAAAAGGAATAAAAGATAGAGTGCTCGTGTCTTTTAAATTTTAAATCTTAAAATTTAATTGGAAAGATAAGACACATACTATTATGTTCTCACCTATGGTTTTAAAATTTTTATTACTACACGTTTGCACTGTATAGTTATTACATATTTTGGGGGAGGGGTGTGGGGATCAAACTCAGGACCTTGCTCTTGCTAGACAAGCGCTCTACCACTTGAGCTAAATCCTCAACCCCAGTTATTACATTCTTCATGTAGAGTTGGTGCATGTACATAACACACCTTAATTCTTTTTTCGTCACCCTTCCCTCCTCATCCTCTCCCCTCCCTACATTTCTTGGACCCTTTCCTTTTTTGGACAAGATCTATCTCCCTATTTCCTATTATCTATCTAATATTTTGTTTTTTAATTTATATTCTGAGTTTCTCATACAAGAAAAACCATCCAATATTTAAGCTGATGTGTCTTATTTATTTCATTTAACACTGTGGTCTCAAGATATATCCATTTACCTACAGATATCTCAAGTTTTTTTGTGACTGTGTAGTACTCCACTGTGTATAAATAGCACATTTTCTTATCCATTCATCTGTTGATGGACTTCTAGGCTGCTTCCAAGATTTAGCTATTGTGAGTACAAGAAGGTACACACTTCTAAACAGCCAGAGACCTCCAGGTCTGCGTGCAAGTGACACTTCAGTGGACGAGCAGAGGAGGGGCAGGGGGTTCCCCATGGAGGAGACAGGGAGGGGTCCTGCAAGAACTCTTCATGGGCAGGCGTCCTTGCTAACTGGCAGGACGAGGCCTTCTCCTCATTGCTGTCCGCGTCAGAACAGTCCATCCCTGAGTCGAGATGTATGTTATCTATGTCAATAAACGTTTAAAGTCCTCCACGGAGGTCTTACCTGTTTCTTGCTTGGCGATTTCTAGACAATCTATAATTTTTGTTGTTACGGTCACCAGGAATCACTGAATTTTTATCACAGACAGTGAGTAGAGGCCTCACAGAGTCCAGTTTAGCAGCAGGAACTGTCACATTGCCCAGACAACTTGCATAACACCCCCGGAGCCCCTGGTCTGTGCAGGATGTCATGTGGGTTGTTGCCAATGTCACCATGGTGGGAGGCAGGGTAACCAGCAGAGGACTGCTGTGCAGATGTTTGCTGTAACCCAGCCTTGGGATCGAAAGTTCACCTTCTTCCCTCCCTCTTCTCCTTAAAGAAATGCTTCTGTGGTGCCTTAGTCACCTTCCTCATTCCCAGGACAAAATACCCAACACCCACAACGTAAAGCAGGAGAGGTTTATTTTGGCTGTTTGAGTCCATAGTCTGTGTGGCAGAGGAGCACGGGGAGGGATGCTGCTCACAGCATGGCAGACAGGAAGCAGAGAGAAAAGTGGGGATCTGGTGAGGGAGATAAACCCTTCCAAGCCACACCCCAGCGAGTGCCTGTTCCAGCCAGACCCCAGCTCCTGACAGCAAGTCAGCCCTGAGCTCCCATGATCCAGTCACCTCCCCAAGCCTGCCTCTGAGCACATGAGGCTTTGGCAGTTGGGGGACATCTAGATATAACATCTGGGCTCAGAAATATTTAAAAAATGAAAAGGAGCAGAGGGAGACTGCTTTCCTGGGGAAGGAACAGCCGAAGTCTTAGTCTAGAACACTATAATGACAGAGATTAAAAAGGATGAATCCCCACCAGAAGACAGAGCACAGGGAAACCACTGTTGTTGGGACCTGGCTCTGGACTGGCTCCTTGTGCCAGGCGGATGTCTGAAACAATAACAAATCTGTCACCCGGATGCAAGAACCAGCACTGAGATAACGGGTTTGTCAGAACGTGCTACATGCTCAGCGGGAATATGTGTCTCTGCTGCTGTTTGGCTTTGTCCTTTAAACCTCCTCTCGGCTGTCTTCCATTTGAAAGAAGACAAAACTAGTTACTATCAAGACAGTTAGAGAAGCCCTAGATGTATGGTTCTTGGGCAGAATTTGAAAGCCTATTTATTTATGTTTTAAAAAGCCATTTGAAAGCCTGTTTATTTATGTTTTTAAAAGCCAGCGTGCATGTACATGCACACACACGCGCGCACACACAAACATAAACATACTTTCACATTCTGCCCAATTAGTTCCTCCCAACCAAGAACTTTGGCTTTTTGTGACAATGAAAACTTCCACTCACCTTAAGTCAGTCTGTGTTTGCTCTGAAGGATGACGGAGCAGCTCACAGTACGTGTGGGTAATAGCCAGACCTCAGAGCAAGAATGGGGTAGTGAGAGTCCCAGAATCCCAGGTGAGGAGGGGATTTCTGGCTCCTAAAGGTCAAACGTTTCCAGAGAAAAAGAGGAATAGAAAATAAAATTGGAGGTTGGGGACTTAGATCAGTGGTTGGAGTACTTTCCTTGCAAGCACAAGGCCCTGAGTTTGATCTCCAGCACCAAAAAAAAAAAAAAAAAGAGAGAGAAAATTGATGTGTTAGTGCACAATCATAATTCTGGCACCCTGGGAGGCCAAGACAGTAGGATCACAAGTTTGAGTCAGACTAGGTAACTTAGCAAGACCCTGTCTCAAAATAGAAAATGAAAAAAGGGCTGGGGATGTAGCTCGGGGTGAAGACCCTGGGTTCAATTCCCAGTGCCAAAAAAGAGAAATGAGGGTTATGAAATAGAAGACACCCTCAAAAGCTGGTGCTTAAGCAAGAGAGAGTCTTTAAAAAATGGTAAGGGCTCTATTGAATATGCAGCCATCTTCCTTTGTGTTTTTGCTTATCTCACTATATATAAACTACCAGGAAAAGATAAGAGGGGGACAACTAAGTTGTTTTTTTTTGGTTTTTTTTGGTTGTTTTTTTTTTTTTTTTTTGGTGGTACGGGGACTTCTGCTTGCAAGGCAAGCACTCTAACCACTGAGCTAAATCCCCGGCCCAACAACTAAGATTTAAACCCTTCAAATTTTGTATTGAGAGTTTGAGTCCAGGTTGTTCTGAAAGAAGAGGTGATTACCTTGAGGCCTAAGAGCTTTCTCTGCTAATCATCACCCGCATCTACTTGTGTCCCCACCCCCTCTAACCCTGTGATAACCGTGAGTCGAAGCTTCTTTGCATATAAATAGGCAAAACACCTACTTTCAGGGGATTCCCTTCAGGTGCTCCTTCAGAATCTTTTCACTTTTGAAAATATGAAATTGTAATAAACTGAGTACAAGTCTACATCTAATTTTAGAATAGCAATAATAGCTTCCTACTGTTTTTTGTATTATTCCTGTGACATTCTTTATCATGTTCATTTCCATCTATTGAGTGCTTACTGTGCTTACTGTGCACCAGACTCTGCCCTTTATGCAAATAAAATCCAATGTGTGATATTTCAATACATGCATATAATATATATTCACCAGGGCCATTAACATTCCCATCTCTGTATCATTACTTTGCGTTTGGAGTTTTCCATTGCCTATCTTCTAGTTATTCAGAAAATATTTTATGAATAATTTTATGAACATATGTTGTAAACTGTAGTTTCCTCACTGCTCCATAGAACACTAGTACTTCCTCCTTACTGTGTTTGGGTACCTGTCTTCCAAGCTTCCACTCACCCCACCCCCACCCCACAGCCCCCAGTGATCTGAGTCATGTAGTGACAGAGCACATTGATATGTCTAAAGGCTAACTAAACTGGACAAGATGTCTGAAGGCCGCCACTGTAGCCTCCTGCCCTCTCTGTCCTGGGGCTTTGGCCCTTCCTACAACAGCTCTTGGGACGTCTCTGCGGGTCCTGGAGCCCAAGGCGCCTCTCAGCACCCATATTCGCCACCCGGAGGTTTGTGGGTGGTTGTGGGGTGGTGGTTCCAATGAGAAGTGGGAGCCGGTAGATACATTCTTCCCTAACCTTCTCCCAGAGGGCAAGTCCTGACACTCAGTTGCTCACATGCCCTGTTGGAAGATGGTCCTGCTGCACTGAGATGCCAGGCAGTGGCCAGCTTCTGATTGCCACCTTCCTGGCCTCCACGCTGCTTCTTGGACTATACTCCTTTTCCAACGGTAGCACATCTGCGTGGCCTCCAGCCTTTCTCATGAGGAACTGGGCCTGAGACTCTTATCACCCTCAGGGAAAGGAAGGCCCAGTTTGGGCCCATGAGCCCTGATGAAGAAGGCAGAAAGTGAGTAGTGGTGTACACATACATTTTCCTTTTAAGTTGAGGTAATCAAACATGCATGCAATCAACTAACCCTCTAAAACGACTGTCTTTTTGAGTTCCTCCAGGGGGCTAGGTATGCTGATGGGGTGTTGAATAATGCAGTAATTGCAGCTGAGAGCAAATCTGGTGGAGCAGGCGTTCTGGAAGAAATCAGTTTTGAGGTGATTTTTGAAGGCCTGGACAGCTTCAGGAAGACAGTGCAGCTTGGACACAGGAGTGGAGCCCATGTGATCTCCGGAACTCATGGGTCGTGCAGGAGGGTTGTGTCTTTTACATGTGGAATGAAGCCCTGGTGTTCAGCCTCCACGACAGGGCTCTGCCTGCCTAATCAACTTAGCCGCAGTAGTGCCTACAGATTGTGAGGGTGGCTGCAATAACTCCATTGGTCCTTTTCCCTTGGAGCCGCTGGTGAGTGTCTTCATACTGATTGCACTGTCGGAGAGAGTTTTGGAATTAAAGTCCCTCCCCTGAGTGGGCGTGGAGGGTTGCACTATGTCGGTTGGCAATTGTCCTTTCGGCCCAAGGTCTACACATACAAAGGCGAGGATGATCAAAAAACATGTGTACACCACATAAACACATGCACTTGTGCACACGTGACTATCTAGTGTCACTGTAAATTCCTTTTACTATTTTTACTGCCAAAAAATTAGAAATGTCTATCTCATTTTGAGAAGGAATTACGTTGAATAAAATCGAATTTAATTTTCTTTCTTAAATCTTACAGCACTTCCTACAGTAAACAAAATCACATTTAAATGGCAAGATCATCATCCTGGAAAACAGTAGTTACCTTCGTGGGTGCCAGTTTAGGAAAAGTGGTTACGTTTTGTCCTGCGGTGATCAGGTTATCTCTGAGAGCAAGGGTAAAAGTGGAACGCACTTTAATTTTCCACTTTCCAGTGGAAATGCAGCCGTCTTATTTAAAGCATTAGTTTGCAAATGATTATAATTGTTTATTTTAGTCACTCTCTACTGCTTACCATCAGGGGTTGGTTTGTTGTTCATATAATTTATTCAGAACAGCTGAGAACTGGTAAGGAAGGGAGAGGGGTGAATGGGAAGGAGAGAAGGACTGACCCGGATGACCCCTGGTTAGGTTTCTACCGAGAGGACCAGAGAAACTCTAAGCACTGAACAGTGGAAGGAGGACCTGACCTAACTACTTTTGCCAAAAACAAATGGATCTTTGTCCTCTACTCCTCCCCATGCAGTTCAACAATTTGCTGGTTACTGGGCACCTACTGCAGATAAAGCCGAAGGAAGAGAGAGTACGATGATGTCGCTTCCCGCTGTGTTGCAGGTTTCGAAGGCAAAGCGTGTGGCACAGTGGTTTGCTACCTTTGCTTCCTCCCCTGGAGAGGAGGTGCTGCCGGAAGATGGCAGATGGTGCACAGACCACCCAGCTGAAAGGTTTTCTCCTGCAGGAAAGCTGGTCGTGGAGGAGCACAAAGGTGATGTAATTGAGGTCAAGACTGTCCAGAGTCGTCTGGTTACAGCTTTCAGAGAAGACTTCAAACAGCTGTCGCGAATGCTTTCACTTACACACACTGCTCACGGGAGAGACGAAGCCCATTTTCAATCCGAAGAAGAGCTTCCAAAGAGCTTCCCCATAAATGGGCTTCCATCTTCCTCTCTGCATCCGAGCACTCTGCATATTCCGCCCCTCTGTGCATGATGCGGGGGATGGTGGACGGGAGAAGGATGTGCCGTCCATTCACAAACTGCCAGACTACATCATTTGTTCTCCAAATAAATATTTAGTAAGCATCTACATTATTCTTCCCGGTACCCTACCAGATGCAAACATTGGAGGAAAACGAATTTCTGGTGAGGCTTTAAGTGAAATCACAAAAGCAAACATTTAATCAGGATGCCAGTGATAGCTCATCGCTCATCACTGCCATGCACTGGAGAGCCTGTCATTTCCTTCTCACCCTCTGAGGTGTTTGCTTTGCACATTTGCTCCAGCTGACCCCCCAGAAGTCAGCAGGCTTCCCTCTCCCTCCAGCTCCAATAGGTCTTACTCAAGATCTTATACACCACCAGCTCAGGACTGCTGGGCTCTGGGGCAGCCAGGCAGGGGAAATGCGTGCAGAGTGAGAGCAGCAGTTTCTCTTTCATCCCAAGAAAAATGAGAATCCCGAGATGCTTATCACACCTGGATTTGGAGAAGGAAGGGAAGGAGAGAGGAAGAAAGGAGGAAGGCATGAAGGAAGGAAGGAAGAAAAGAAAATGAAAGAAAGAAAAAGAAAGAGATAGTCCAAAATTTTTTCTTCTGCATAGAAACAATTTTTGATTGGAGCCATCTTTAATTTTTCTGTTCTCTTTATTGCGATCCGTTTATTGGAATGAGGCTTTTCCTCTAGGAGCTGGGGAAAGTTAGACTTTAGGATAGCTAGAGCTTTCTCGGTCTGGGGCATTGTTGCCTGTGACAGACAGCATTTTGTGTGAAATGTCACCTTGTCCTGAAGTAAAGACTGAGAAACAGCTTCCCGACTGTGGTGTTGGAGTGATGAGGGGTGTGAGGTGGCAGGAGTGGAGGGTCCATGTCTACTGCTGTCCCAGCCGTAGACGCTGCCACTTAGGAGCTGTGGAAGACTGTGCTATATATAATTGCCTGCAGGTGGTCTAGCGCTTTTGCTTCGTCTTCCTGGCTAAAGCATGTGGGTCTCTGGTTTCCAACATGTTCCGTGGGTCTTTTTTGGAACTCTACCTACCCACCCTCCTCTTCGCTCTAGTCCTTACCCCTTTCTTCTTCCTTGATGATTTTAGAAGTCTTCTGTCCCGGTCTGAGTGTCCTCAAAAGAAGCCTCTCTCACATTCCAGACCAAGACCTGTTCAAGTGGCTGTTAATCCTGCGTGTCGTCAACCTCTCACCGTACTTAGCAGCTTGGAGAATGACCTAGAAGCCCATGGTCAGCTATCGTTCATTCAGACAAGGGATGAGAGTCCTCACAATGAAACCAAGGGACAAGATGCTTTTAATCCGACTGATGACTTTATGCACACAATCCAACATTGGCACCAATCCCAGAGATAAGCGTCTCATGAAGACCCCAAGCAGGCTGTACTGTATTGTGTCTTTTTTGAAATCCTGGCATTTTATCTCCTTGCTCTACTGAGCAGTGTTTTTTATTTTTCAGAGAAGCTGAGAACTCATCATTTACGGACTGAAGTATCATTCATTCAGTAATGCCACAGATATTCAGGAACACCTTGTGCTCGGGGTAGGGCTGTGCTAGACCCCAGAGAGTCTGGCTTTCTGCTGGACCCAGCTGGTGCTCCAGTGTGTCTGTGACACAGGTGTGGTCCCCCAGAAGCTGACTCTGTGGTGGCCATCACATTGTAGGAAGCTTCCTGGGGAGGGTCATTGGGATCAACAGCTCAGAAGAAGGGGTGGGAGTGGAAATGGGCCGAGTAAGAAGCTGGGCTCTGACTAGTCTCCGTGGAGATCTTCCCTGAGTCAGTTCTTGGGGCATGAGGTGGAGTCCCAGGATGTTGTCACTAGGGGAGGGGCAGGGCCGAGACAAGTGGCTCCTTCTCTACCTGAGACTGCGCTGCCAGGAGCTGGGAGCCTCGTCCTTCCATCCTAAGAGGACATCTGGGTCACACCAGTGTCCATTACAGTGTCCTACCACGCCTCCTGCTACTCCTCAGAAAGTCTTGACGCAGCTAGTGTGAACAACTGGAAATTCCCTGCCTCCCGAAGGAACCCCTGGAGGATGAGCAGCACCAGGGCAGGTTACTGCCTGGCTCCACAGCACATTCGGGGACCTTGCCATCGTCCGCACTGTCACCTAAGGGACCAATTTAGTTTCTCGGGTTTCTCCCCATCCCAGCCACAGGTGACTGTAGCAGGACAGGGTGTCGCTGTGGGAAGAGAGAAACCATCTCTACACACAGGCTCTTTTTATTGTTGAAGAAAGCGTTGCCTCACAACTCTTTTATTGTGGTAAAATATATACAGCATAGCATTTCCCATTTTAACCATTTGTAAGAGAATAATTTCCCAGCATTAAGTACAGTCGCAATGTTACATAGTCATTAGTTCTGTTTGTAAAATTGTTTCATTATTCCCTAAGAAGCTCCTCCATATCCACTAAACAACAACCTCCCTCTATCCTCTTCTTCCATTGTGGTAACTTGATAATTATGGTGACTCTCGTTTTCATTTCTGTCTCTGAATCACCATTTGTCATCATATATGTGGAATCATACACTGTAGTAATTGTCCTTCTGTATCTGGTTTATTTCACTAATCATAATCTTTTCAAAGTCTATCCATGTTGTAGTATACGGTGTCTGATAAAAAAACAATAAGGTGAATCTTTAAATTGAAAAACATAATATGGTAAAAAAAAAAATACATTGCCATCGATCCCCCTGAAAACACTCCCCCTTGCTTAGAACACACTCATCTTGTCACTCCGCCGCTTTCTGAGCAGTTCTTCGGGTCTTTTCTCACAAATGTCTTTAGTTGTGCCGTCCTGGCCGTCATGATATGCTGAGTCGACGCAAAACATTTACACAACACGATGTTTTTATTTGACAGAAATTGCTGTATCAGAAGCAGTAGGTGACACAGTGTTGTCCTGATGGAGGATGAAACCAGTCGCCTATTTCTTAGGCTGTTTCTACATATATCATTCCTGTCAAATAAAAATGTTATGGTGTGTCCTCGCCGATCTTATTCACTGAAACTGGCACCATGTGACTTCTGTCTGTTCCTCAAAGACAAAATGACCGTGAAGGTAAATGGTTTGAATTGATTCAGGACATCGAGGCACCTGAAGACACTCTTGAAAGAGGCCTACCAGAACTGCTTCAGGACGTGCTGGGAGAAGTGTGTGTGGTGTTTTGGGAGGGTTTTTTGGTGTGTTTTTGTTTTTGTTTTTGCAAGGAAAGTATTTTGCGGGGACACTAATGGCAATGTGTCTTTTGCTGTAATAAAATTTTTTGACATTCACTTTATTTTGATCATACCTCGTATATCAAAATTTCGCTCCTCTTAATGGCTGCATAGTATTTCATTATATGTCAGACAACGTTTTGTTTATCCTTCATCTATTGATGGACACAGCTCACTTCCACCATTTGGCTATTGTGAATGATGCTGCTGTAAGCATATGTATTCAAGCCCCTGTTCTCCATTCTTTTGGATGTATGGGCAGAGTGGAACTCCTGGGTCATCAGGTAACTTGATACTTTCACCATCCTTTTCTGCTCTGGCTGTACCGTTTTACATTCCCGCCGGCAGTGCAGAGGGTTCCAATTTCTCCACATCAGTCAGGGACCAGAATGAAGCTCCAGTCTAGCTAGAGTATACACAGCCTTTACTTTCGATCTAGATGACATTTTTTGCTCTGATGTGCACGGTGTATGAGGCAAATGCCTGGGTACATTTATCTCCATGACCTGTTCTGGATTGGCTGGATGGGTGGCAGGTCATGGGGCTGTAAGAACTGAGCAAGTCCCTGGCTGTTCTGGGTTGGCTGGCTCTGTCCCGGTGGTGCTGTGGGGACCCTGATGGTTCTCCGGACCCCTGCAGCACTCCAGTGAAAGAGAGGTCACACAAACAACTCTGTGAGGCTGCTGTGGAACTCAAATGAGAAAATGTATGCTAGTGATGCACATTAATATGCTGATGAGTCCCAAATCTCCATTCCTGTCACATCCTCTTCTGGCTCCTGTGAACACCAGAGCTGCACCGGTGTCTCCCACTTGGTCTCTGCTTGGGAATATATTCAGAATTTGCCCGTTCTCCCCGCTCCCATGACTCTCCTGGTTCGAGCCCACATCCTCTCCTACCTGGATCGTGGCAGTGGCCTCCAACGAGACGCCCCACTTGGTCTCCCTAATTCCTATCATCTTGTTCCCTTCCTCCCAGCTCTCCTCCTCTGCCCTGAATGTCTTCAGGACCCTTGTGCTTGTGGTTTCCTCTGCCTCACTTAGCCACATGGCCCACTTCTCACTTCCTCCAAGTCTTTACCGAAAAGCCGCAGTGTCAGGAAGGCCTTCCCTTGAGGCACACTTTCCAACAGCAGTACCTGCCTGCAGCGGGTCATTCTGCTTCCCGGCTTTCTTTTCTTCTTAGTATTTACCTCTAACCTCCCCTGTATTTTGTTTATCTATATTGCTTATTGTCTGTCATCCCTATCAGTGTAGATCAGACATGAAGATCTTGACCACAGCACCCCTGCTCCACAGGGGCAGCGATTTTTGTCCGTTTGGTTAATTTTGTATTTCAGGGCTAGGGTACCGCCTTGGCACTCGGTAGGTACTTAATAAACTTGTTAGTGCAGCATTTTCCAAAAGAGAAATCTGAGGCTGAGCACAATTAAATAATCCACTCAAGGTCACGCAGTGAAGACTGGCCAAGTTGGGGAGTTAGATGTTCTCTGGTGCTTTACAACAGAAAAACCTCATTCAGCAAAGAGACAGGGCAAGAGCAACAGCCCCATGCCGGCCCCCACCCCTCCTGCCACCAGTTGAAGAAAGGAGCGTTCTCCATGAGGAAGGATTCGGTGCTGAAGACTTGGTAGAGGTTTTCTGTGGCCCCTTGGCAAAGGTGTTGGGACTCGAGGATCACTAAAGAAGGAAGTTGCGGGGTGCTGGATGGGAGGCTGGGAGGACAGCAGCCGTGTTAGATGGAGACCAGCTGCTGAGGCGTTGGTGTGGGAGGAAGGGCTGCCGGCTCCCTGGGAAAGCTGTGCTGGTCTCTTCAAAACAATCAGACTTTCTCTGTCACACTGGAAGTCACGTTGCAGGCACCCTCCCCACTCAGCAACCCTTGGCAGATTGGTGCCAGAGCCTGCAGGTGGCTCCCAGGACCATCCTGAGGGAGGAGTCAGCACAGGGCCAGATGGAAGCCAAGTCATGTTGGCTGTGGTCACACTGAGAAGGCCATTGCCAGCTTGGGCAGCTAGAGTACGGCTGTGGGCCTCCCTGGAAGCTGTGGCATTGCCTGTCTTAGGGCCTCGATGGCTGGAATGCTTTTGCCTGATTTGGCCAGCAGGTGAGGCCAGGGAGACCCAGGCGCCCTGAGCCCTCTAGCTGCATAGAATCAGCCTCGGTGCAGGTGCTTCCTGCCAGGACTGAGGTCATCTGAGGTCAGGACTGTGGCTCAGAAGAAGACTGGGAGAGGGGCCACGGAAAGGCCTGGTTGTGAACAGAGAGTGGAAGGAGGGCGGGAGCCCCTGACGTGGCACATGCCTCCTTCTAGCCACGTTAAGCTGTTTTCTTTTTCCACAGGGGGCAAAAGAGGAGTGGCAGTGGCCCCTGGCTCTGGGCACCCTGTCCCCCTTCCTTAGCACCCCTGCCCTCTGACGTGCTCAGCCTGTCCCTGGGCCCATGGCTGCTCTATGGCCTGGTGCTCCCCGCCCACCCCATGCCCTTTGCAGCTGAGGGCCACCCCAGCTGCAGCCCTTTTTGGGTATGACCCTTGCCCACAGGTTCACCTTTCACGTGGGGGCAGCTCTTAAGGTGTCCAGCCCAGAGTGCCCCCCTAGAGCCTCTGAAGCCCACCATGAGCAAGTGTATCCCTCTGCCCAGGCAGCTTCCCTCCCTGCCTTACAGATGGGTCTTAGGGTGCCCCCAAAAGCCTCTGCAGTTGGTCCTGGGGAGCCCCCTCCACGAACACATGTTGGCCCACTCCTCCGACCTCCTAGATGCCCACTACCCACTAAAATGCAGCCATCCTCTGTCCCACTGCCCGATGCATTAATGTGTTATCCAATAAAAACAGTATGTTGCTCAAAAATAATGATTATTGGAACCAACACTTCTGTACCACTAATGATCTACAAAGCACATACATACACGATTTCATTTGCAAGGCAGGGCCTCATGACGGTCTCTGAAGCTACTTGGGTTTGAATCTTGCCTCTGCGGGTTATTAGTCTTGTGACTTCAGGCCAGCTGCATAACCCTGTCTTTTTCATCTCTAAAATGGGAATGATCATGATCCCTTCCTGGGAAAGTCTTAAATAAATCAATACATGTAAGGTCTAGGAATATCCCTGCCACATGGTAGGATTTTAGTGAATGTTTGCCAGCTTCACAGGCCAGAAATCTAACTAGCAATGGTTTGGTTTTTAATTACTACTTTTTACGTGGCACACCTGTGTCTATACTTGCTGTTTATTTTTTAAGCTGGTTTGGAATATAATCTCTGATGGGCAGAGAACATTTTTTCTGAGTGAGAGGTTGTCTATCTTTTTACAAAGCTCAGTTACTAGAGCAACAAAGAGTAAAATAAAAGACAGACAACAGGAAATTGGGAGATAGGTCTTTTGCAAAGGGAAGGGGGCCAAGAGATGGAGGCAGAGGGGAGAGAGGGGAGGGGAAGGGGAAGAAAAAGAATTAAGATGTGTTATATACATGCACCATCTCCCCATGAGGAATGTGATCATTATGTACTGCAAACATGTCCCAATAAAAACTAAAATTTAAGAAAGGAAAACTGACTTTGAAGTTGACCGCTAATGAAAGCCCTCTCTAGGACCTACTGCAAATGGATGGCTTGTAGGACAAATGAATCTCTGACATACAGGTTTGGCTGGCACAATGTTTATTTTACATGGAAGTTCTTCTTACCTACACTGCAGGGCTGACCACTTCCTACAGCAGTCTGCTTGTCCCAGTTCTCCAACTTGTGGTCCTGCCTGGCCTCTGTAGGTGTGTGTAGGCGTCTGTCCACAAAGAGGAACACACAACGCAGTTCTCCTTACGTAGAAAGGGGCAAAGGGGCTGACTGGCACAAAGCCCTCCGCGGCCACCTTTGCTGTTCCCCTAACTCGCTGGGTGCATCCTCCACCACCAGGTGTGCAGTAATGACAGATGTCCTGCCTCACAGGTACTACAAGATCTCCGTGGTGCTCATGTGCTTTGTGGTCCCCACGCTGGTGCCCTGGTACGTCTGGGGAGAGAGCCTGTGGAATTCCTACTTCTTGGCTGCCATCCTCCGCTACGCCATCGCCCTCAATGTCGCCTGGCTGGTCAACAGTGTGGCCCACATGTACGGAAACCGGCCCTACGACAAGCACATCAGCCCTCGGCAGAACCCGCTCGTCACCCTGGGTGCCATTGGTGAGTAGGGGCGCGAAGCCGAAGGGGAGGAGGGAAGCCCTGATTTTTTTGACTTCCGAATGGCTTATGGGCTCTATAAAGAGAGGGAGTGGAATGGAGTGAACTCTAGCGTTGGCTGCACAGTCTTGGCTCTTGGATAAGCCTTGTGGTTGCTTTGATTTTGTTTTCTTATCCGCTAAATGGAAAATGGCAATGCCTACTGCATAGGAATACAAGGTGTGATAAAAATACAGTGAGTGACTATTTTAATTTTATTTTTAATTGTATTACAGTAAAAGACATATTGCCATTAACCCCCCGCCCCATGCTCCTTTTCATTTCAAACACTCTTATTCTCTTATTCTTTCGGAAGCAGCTCTGAAAGTCCTTTTCCGTGTCTTCAGTCACACTGCTGTGGCTGCCCGGATGTCCTGAACCGATTCAAAATGTTTACCTTTCATAGTCATTTTGACTTTGGGGTCACATGGTGCCGGATGTGGGGAATATGGTGGATGAGGACAGACTGTTTATGAGCCTGCCTTTCTAGTGGGTGGCCCTCAGCAGCAGCATTCACTGTAGTTGGGAGGAGGTGCTGGGGATCAAACTAGGGGCCTTCCGCTTGCTGGGCTGGTGCTTTACCATTTGAGCTAAATCCCAGCCCCTCACTGTATCTTTGATTGCGCCTCATAAAGACATGAAAGAGGTTTTCCAGAACTGCTTCAGAAAGTGGCAAGAGTGATGAAATACATGTGTTTGACATGAGGGGAAATATTTTGAGGGGGGGTTAATGGTGATGTGGCTCACTGTCATTTTTAAAATTTAAACATTCACCGAATGTTTTGTTCATACCTCATACTTACCTGCCTCAATAATTCTCATCTCACTTCTCTTCCCGAGAAGTCTTCCTGTCCTCACTCCAGCCTGCAGAGACTTATTTTCCTTGCGTGAGCGTATGTCACAATGATGATCTGTCACCAGCCACGTGGCAGGTAGCACTCCAACTGGTGTCATGGTGGTCTGTCATTCCCTCAGGAAAGTTAATCCCAAACTATGTTGTTTTTCTGTTCATATTTGATGTGTTGCCGTCCGAGGAATTGCTTCTGAGGGCTGGAACCAAGTCATTTTCTCCCCAGAGTGCGACACAGTCTCTGACGTATGGTAGACCCTCAAAAAAGGGTGATAAAAGATCTGTGCAGGGATGGAGTGGCGATGGGCTACTTCAGTGGCACCTTGTGTTGCAGGCGAAGGCTTCCACAATTACCATCACACCTTTCCCTTCGACTACTCGGCCAGTGAATTCGGCTTGAATTTCAACCCGACCACATGGTTCATTGACCTCATGTGCTGGCTGGGGCTGGCCACTGACCGGAAGCGGGCAACCAAGCCTATGATCGAGGCCCGGAAAGCCAAGACGGGGGACGGCAGTGCCTAAAGCTGGAGCCACGACCACCACGGTCCACGATGATACCCTGGCCCGTGGCTTTTGTCACTATAGTTCTCATTCATTGAACCACAGGAGGGAGTAGAGGTGGGGAAGGAATGGAATGGATGCAGTTGGGAAATTTTGTACTTGTCTCAAAATAATGTCAATGACAACTGTCAATGAAAAAACTAATTTTAAGTCGATATTAGTACTATGATTTAACATTAGAATGTGGATGTGTGATTTCACTCCTGTAGCTACAATGTGTCAAACATACATTGTTATGTGCTCCTACATGATGCTAACCCTGGCAGGATGAACATTAAACTCCCCAGCGTGACCCAGGAAGAATTTATCTCCTACCATTTAATGCAGTGTTGCTTTTAAACACACTACCTGACATAGCAGAGAAACAGGGTAGAAGACAAAAGAGGGAACTTCGGAGTAACTGGAAAATGTTCCTGGTTTGTACTGTGTCTGTGTGGTTTTCTGTTTGTTTAAATGAGAGAATTGAAAACCTTAAAAAATGAGGGTACCAGAAACAGCTCTTATTTTTTTTTTACCCTATTTGCAACTTGCCAATATTCCACTGTCTTTGCTTTAAAAGAGATTCGTTTCCTACTCAGCTATTTTTATGTCCCAAACCATATATTCAGCCCACCCTATAAATGAATACCTGTTTATGTGTTTGATTTTGTTCTCTTTGCCATTGTTGTTTCAAAGGTGTATAACTCCGACATGCCAGCCATCAAATTAAGCTCTCATTTAAATGTTTAGACACTTAATTTGTATTCTAATTGATCACAGCCATCGATGCATGTACTTTAGCTGCTTCTACTAAATAAGTGTATTAATTTTCCACAGGGGGCTATCAGATCTTAATAACTAACAGTTATCTAGAACTCCATCCACTGATGTTTTATCTGCATGCAGCCATCATTGATTTTTGTGGCAAAATAGAAAGTGATCATTATGTAGTCTCTGGATTAAGACAATTTGTGTGCTCAGCTGTCTTGTAAAGTGCATGTTGACGTAATGGGACAGCGTGACCTTTGTGTTAGAAGGCTCTGTAGCATAGCTCTCAGAACACTTTGTAGATAGATATTTTCTGGAAAGATGTAGGACTTAAATTTTAAATTTTTGGAAAAGTAATGATGCTAATTAGATGTTGTCATAATGAAGTTTCTTCATCTAGCAGGTGTGTTAACCGTGTTAATTTTGCCATTAGTAATGTGTATGGTATGAGTGATTTACAATAAATGATTATGAATTCATCGGCGTTCCGGTCCAGATGCTTGATGTTCTTTAGCAGGTGTCTTCAAGAGGATTTCATGGTTTACGATGAGCGTTTGGTGTGTGCTCGGGGCTACCAGCAGCCCCTGGACCAGGCCCCCCATCCCGCCCACGGGAGGCACAACCTCACCCCTCACTCACAACACCATCGCTGGCTCCACTCAGGCTGGTAAAGGGGAACCTCTGCTCCTCCCTGTCACCCAGCAGAGCATGAAGAACACCTTTCTCCCCAAACTCTGCCAGAGGAGGCCAGAGGCGGGGGAGATGGACTCTCATTCTCAGCCTGGACCTGAGTCTCTCGACTTTGCCTCTGTAGCCCCCAAGTCTCTTTTGCCCCAGAGCAGCAGTGCCTGCCATCAGACTTCCTTCCCTGCAGGGGAGGGGATTCCAGCCATTGGTGGGTGCCGGACCAGAGCGCCTGGTGTGGGGACCCGTTGGACATGCATACCTGGGCCATTTGCAGCTGCTTCATATTCCAGTCACGCTTAGCCAAGACCTTGTGTGGAACGTTGGTAGAGTGTAGTTGTGTTGCAGGGCGAGTTATCAGGGGGACCTAAAATGGCCCTGACTGGGAATGGTTATGTGAACCTTTGACCCTGAAAAGGACTAAACTTGTCCATGAGCAGAAATAATTACATTTGGAACAGCTATTTGAAATCTCATGAAAGGATATTCCCAGCGGGTCCATCCAGAACCCCCTTCCTCGGAACGCAGGTGTCATCTCTATCAGCAGCAGTGCCTACAAATGACCTGAGAGTGGGAGGAAGGTTAGATCACTCTAGTGCCTTCCGTATTAACATTCTTCGCAGGTCTCTAAAGGAAGAAAGAAGCCCTAGTAGGCATTTCCCAAGCCCGTCTGAGATGGCTCTAGAGGAGTGCTACATTTCTGAAAGGTTCAGGTTAAGGGAAGGGAATGGTCTCCCCAGACCCGATCTGTAATCTCAGCCCTACAGGGCTTGCCACAGAAGCACCGAGCAGTGCATGGCGCGGGTGCCACGGCAGCTGTGTGGAGCTGGCCCAGCGAGGCAGAGCCAACGCGAAGGCACTTCAAATCCCAGATGTGCTACTGGCCAGCCAGAAAAATCATTCTTTGCAGATTCGTTTTTCTTATCTGCAAAGAGAAGGAATTAGCTCTGACATTTGACGGCAGCAACAGGCAGGAGAATGTGCCTGTCTTAGTTACATTTCTAGAGTCAGTGGTTTGCAAGACAGCAGATTTAATACAGGACAAGTACAAGTTACAGCACTCACACGAACAAGCCAGATGCAGGAAGAGTACAGAATGTCTATCTGCACTGGAGACCCAAGATCCAGTAAAAGGCTGGGAGCCCACGGCAATGTCTCATGTACATCCATGTCTGCAGATGATGGCTGAAGAAATCTATACTGGAACCAGGACACAGTGCTCCCAATGGAGATGAAGAACAGAGCTCCCCTGAAGCAACAGCAGCCATCCTCGACGACAGCAAAGCCCCGAGCTCCTCCTGCAATGAGAACAGCTGAGTTCCCTTCAGCAGAACCAGCCACGACAGAGCTTCTCCTGGGAAACAGCCGGCTTGCTAGCTTAGCTCCCGTTCTCCTTTACGTTGTGTAGGCAACAATCCTCAGGTGGATCTTCTATGCCCAGAACCACACCAACTCAGCCCAGCTGGGTGTTCCTGCTCACGATGACCACAACAAGTCTGACTTCAGATTTGAAACATTTCTCAAGTTAGCACCATCCTTTCTGGAACCTGGAAGGTCAAAATTGAGGGGAGATATAATTGAGTCTGAGTAGGAGAACAGAGACTGAAGCTAAAGGGTAGAATGTTTTTATAAAAGGAAAGAAGAAAGGGAAGGAAGGAAGAAAAGAAGGAAAGCAAGCAGGCAGAAAAGGAAAGAAGGAAAGAAGGAAGGAAAAATTTCATTTGTTCCCAAAGTGCAATAAAACAATAAAATACAACCTACCATGAAAAACAATTTGATGAAAGAAAATATTACAAAGAGCCGTATGGCTGAGTGGGGCAGTAGCAACCACCTGGACTCAGTCTTCAAATCTGAGTTCACAGGCTAACTTGCAGTCTGATTTGCTGTGCTCCCTGGGGTGCGTCTTTAGGCAGGACCCTTGGAAGTGCTGCTCGCTAACCCGTTAAGCCCAAGTCTCAGGGTCCCCACCCTCAAAGTGGGGGCAGCCACGCGTAGGCACCTCAGAAGACTCTGGAAGCCTCCGCAAATGCCTGGCACATAAGAGGCTCCAGGGGACATCAGCGGAGGGTGAGCGGCCTGTCCTAGAGGCAGTGCAAAGTGGGATGTCACACGCAGGGCTGCAGGCTGGAAGTGGGGAGCCGGCTGCAGGCCTGGCCGGGCTGTGCCCCAGCACTAGGCTGTCAGGGTACCCTTTCCCGTGTCTCCTCTTCTGTCCTCTACGCTGTGCTACGGCGTGTGCGACAGTCAGGTTGTTGCTGCCCCGCAAGGAGCTGGAATGGACGTGTGAAGAGAAGAAACTGGAGTGTGTGGTAAGAGGGAGGTTTGGGGACACCCTGGGGACACCCTTCCTATACTTCAGTCCCAATCACAAAGGAGACAGAGGCCAGCTCTGTGCCCCACGCAGCCACTGTGAAAAGCAAGGAAGAAAAGGAAAATCCTAACATTTACAGCCACCACCACCCTTTCTCTAATTTCCCCATTTTTAGTTCAGGGTGTCAGTCCCAGCCTTTCTTTCCCCTTCCTCTACGTCAAGGAAGTGCTATAAATGTCCTGGAAACTCCTCTCCTTGTTCTCAGTGTCCCTCTGGACTAGGCGCTCAGAGTCCCCACCCCACCCCCTGGGACAGGCCCTGACTTCTAAATTTGTGACATCAGAAGAGAGGAAGGAAGGCCCTGGTCCCAGGACACCCGGAAGCCAGCAGCACCCCTGGTGGCCCCAGCAGTGACTGTGGCTCCGTCGTTCTAGCAGCTGGAAGGGCAGCCAGCTGCATCCTGCCAGCCACTCCTGGACTCCAGAAGGACATGGCAGCCCTCCAGGGCCTGGACTACCAGGATGGCGAAGCTTTTCCCCGGCCCATGTCTCCTCCAGGGAAAGAAGACTTTGCCTTGGGCTGCTGACCTGTGTGTGTGTGTGCGTGTGTGTGTGTGTGTGCGCGGTGGTGGGATTAAACTCTGAACCTCCACGCTGAGCTATATCCCAATCCTTTTTATTATTTTATTTTGAGACAGGGTCTAAGTCACTCGTTAAATTGCCCAGATTGGCTTCAAACTTGCAATCCTTCTGCCTCAGCCTCCTGGAGTGCTGGGATTACAGGCGAATGCCACCACTCCTGGCTCGGTTCTGCTTCCTCGATGTCTCCCTTCCTTCTGTCTTCGGTGCTCTCCGAGGCAAGTTTTCATGTCACTGAGAGGAATTTCAGAAGTTACTTTTCTGCCAGAACCACTAACTACTGGGTAGAGCCCACAGCCCCTGTGCAATCCATGGACAAAAAGACCAGGCCCAGCAGAGTGCTGAGGGGTTATGTTTTTATTACCAGATTTTAGGCTCACCACAAAATGCCGTTCATGGAGAGCACCCCGATCCTGGCGGTGTGATGATGCTGTGTGAAGGTAGGATGGCACGATCCGTGTAGAGGGGGCACAGAGCTAACAGGGAGACTGAGTGACCATGTGGGTAGTGACTTTCCAGTTCCTGTAATCAAGATTTTCACACCTGAGGTAGAAGGACAGGGAAGTTCACTTCCGTTCCTTCCTGGCCCTGCTCTTGGTGCCATGAATGTTTAGGCTGTCCAAGCTCCTCTACCTTCTCCTCAGAACTAAAAGGCAGTGAGGTTTCTAGTGCCCTAAAGTGCTTCTTCCAAATGTGTCAGCCAACAAGACCATTTTCCGCAGCTCTTGCCAAACCCAGCTGTTTGCAACTCACAGGATGGAAATTCTCATCAGCTTATCAATTGTGTGCATGGTGCTACTGCAGTCAGCCGCAGGGAAAAAGCTCTCAGCCTGGACACTGGCCTGGGTGGTTTCAAATCCATGTTTTACATCAAGGACCTTGATGGGGTCTTTGTGTGGGAAATTTTTAAGCAATGATGGATTAGGCCCTTTTCACTTTTTCAGTTGAACTTGAAGTCAAGGGCCTGGGTCAGTCTTAAGACCCTGAAAAGCACAATCTTTTTTTTTTTTTTTTTTTTTTTTTTTTTGGTGCTGGGGATCGAACTCGGGTCCTTGTGCTTGCAAGGCAAGCGCTTTAACCACTGAGCTAAATCCCCAGCCCAGCACAATCATTTTGACATGGTTTTGTTTACAGCATTTTACCTGACTCTCTGGCCCATGTCTACACAAGGGGATATCTAAATTGTGACTTTGTTGGGTACAACTGGCTTAAGGAAAAATAGGCAAAACCTCTGCTTCGTGATGTGTAGTACATAAGAGCTGGAACTAATGATTTCTGAGGGCTCTCCTCAGATCCAACACAACAGGAAGCGTGTGGGTTTTCTGATACTGTAATACTTGAGATAGCTTAAGAAGAGGAAGGGCTTGTTGTGGCTCACAGTTTCGTTGATTCCATGACTGGTTGGCCCTATTGCTTTGGGCCTGTGGAGGCCCATCGTGGGTTTGCACATGGAGGAGCAAAGCCACTCACCTCAGAGCCAGAATGTGAAAGAGGAAGAGGAAGGCATGGGGGTCCCACTCTCCCCTTCAAAGGCACGGTCCCAATGACCTGAAGACCTGCCACGAGGCCCCACCTCCCAAAGGCACCACTTCCCTTAGTACCGCAGGCTGGGATACAAACTGTAGCACCCCACTTCTGGCTCCCAAAAGCTCATGTCTATCTCACAATGCAAAAGGCATTCAGTGCATTTCCAAGAGTCCTTGGAACCTCTTAACTCCTAGTATTGCTCAAAAGTCCAAGTCTAAAGTCTCCTCTCAAGGCAAACTCTTAGCTGTTGTGAGCGCCTGTAAAAATCAAAAATACAAGTTATACACTTTCAACATATAATGGTGGAGCAGGCATAGGGTAAACATTCCCATTCCGAAAGGAAGGGACAGGAAAATAGCAGAGAGGAATGAGGCCAAAGCACTACATGTCTGCATCTGGGCCCTGGGACATGCTGTAGTGAGATGTGGGCTCTGGAGAGCTTGGACAGCCCCAGCTCTCCCCACGGCCTTGCTGGTCGCAACCCTCACGGCTCCTCCCTCTCCTGGCTGGCTGTGCTTGCTGTCTGCAGCTTCCCTCAGCAGCCGCTGCATATTCCCAGCCTCTCTGACTTCCTGGAGTCTCTCCGGCAGCTTTGGCTTCATGAGCCATGCATTGCCCTCCCGGAAGCCGACAGGGACTCTGCCCCTGCCACAGCCTGCTTTGCCTCCTTTGAAATCTGGGTGGAAGCCTCCCTGACCCCACAACTCTGCATTCCGCATGCCTGCAAAACCAGCATCCTAGCGACGACACCAAGATCTGCTGCCAGCGTAAAACTTAAAGGCTTGTGGACACGGGAAACATTTGCCTAGACCGTTCGGGGCTAGAGAGTTGACCTCCTCAGCTTCTTCTCTCGAAAGACTCTGCCCCGAAAGTCTTTGAAACAAATTTGTACGCCACATCTCTGATCCTGTGATGGCTGCGGTCTTGCTCATATCTGAGATGCCCTCAAAGCATCTTGCCTATTTCCTAATGCGAAGCATGTGGCTTTTTAACTGCATCCTTTGTGGTTGCAAACTTGTAGATGGCTCCTTTTCTGGTTAAATTGTAAGTGTTTAAAATCTTTCGGCTATCTTCCTTTTTGTTCCCAGTTCTCATTGTAAATTGGACTAAAAGCAGCAAATAATACTTACATCACAACCTGAATGATGTGGTGCCTTGAAATTCCTCTGCCAGATGAATGTGTCTATCACCTTTAAACTCAGCCTCCCATGAGGCCTCAAGGCATGAACTTTTTCCAGGTGTACTATTATGGCCCCTTGTCCAATTTCTAACAGAGTCCTCATTCCTATCTAAAGCCTCATCAGCCTGGCTGTGACAGTCCACATTCCTATCAGCATTCTGGTCTTTTGAACCCCCACTAGAAGTGTTCTTTAAGCTCTTCTTCAGCGTCCTGTGTCTTTTCTAGATTACTTTTCCAAATGTCTCCAAATTCTTCCTGTAAGCCAATTCCAAAATTTTCTCCATGTTGTCAGGTGTAGAATAATGGCAGACTGTTCTACTTCTCAGTACCAATTCTCTAGGCATCCCTGAATCCAGTTAAATTGATAATCAAAATCACCCTCAGAGCAAGCAACCTTAGAAAAGCAAGCTTCTGTGTTCTCCTTTACCCAAGCAAAAGAATGGCGAGAAACTAGTCTAGCCTTGTATCCCAAGAAAAGAAAAAAGGGAAGAGACTTGAAGGCAGAGAGTTGTTCAGTAAACTGGTTCTGTGTTGATATCCACCTTTATGTAATCAGCTACCGGTGGAAACATATTTGTGAAGCTGGTTGATATTCATGGTGTGTCATTTTGATGGCTATTGAGAAACAACATAGATCTTTTGGTTTTCTTTTGCATTGTTTTAAAAGATTTTTATGTTTCCGTCCAAAGCAAGCATTGCTGAGTCCAGAAAGTTGCAGCATTGTAATACTTGGAAATAATAACTTTCTACAGAATAAGGTCAGTCACCATCACATGCCCTAATGGTTTGGCTGCCAAAATTCCACACTCCTGTGTTAGTACTCAGCTGAGTGTGCACAAAGCTCAGAGCAATAATTAAAACCTCGTTAGCAAACTTGTCTTGCTTAATCTGATTAATACAATGTCTTCTGTTGTAATACTCCATCTGTTGTTTTTCCATGCACTTTTAAATTTAGCACTGCCACATAAAAAGGAAAAAAAAATAGCACAGCTTGAAGAGGTGCAAAAACATAATTACTCCTTGGAAAGTTTGTTTGTTGGTTTATTTATTCATTTATTTATTATTTATTTACTTATTGCTAACCCCATCTCACTTAGCTTTCCAGCTCTAGATGGACGAATGCTCCTGGATCATGGATATACAGCACGTGTGAGTTATTTCTAATTGGGATGAACACCCCTCTATTGCAGCTTCCAGGCCATTAATTGCAGCACATCTTAAACTTTTTTGCTTCAAAAAGGAAATCGAATAAAAGCACAGCAGGCTTGAAAGACCACTGGCAGTACAGTAGCACCTGAGAGAGTCAGCCTGCAAACAGCACCTCAAATCTCAAACTTTCCTCAGCACACTCCTTTTAAAAAAAATATAATGACAAAAAAAGAAAGAAAAAGACATTTTTGTTTGATTTAATTAATTTATTTATTCATACACGTTTGCAGTGCATAATGATTACCTTTATCACAGGCGAGTTTGTACATTACATAACAAGTCTTAATTCCTTTCTCGTCCCCTTTCCCTCCCATCCTTCCTTGCTCCCTCCAACTTTTGTTCCCCTTCCCATTTGCAAAAGCTCTCTTTTCATTTTTTTCTGCAATTCTATTTTTTAAATCCCCTTTCCCTTCCTTCCCTTCCCATTTGAAAAAGATCTCCCTGTATTTCATTATCTGTCTAGAAAAAGAAATCTTCATCAGATAGTTATTTTCCCCTAACTAAACCTAGTTTTGATCACATTTGGCCTAATTGTCTAAATCTATCAATAAAATGATATGCTGAGAATTCACAGTTCACATTTAAGAGCCACACAGACCTTGCTGTTTTAACTCACCAGTGTTTTCTCAACCCATAAAACAAGGCCTCAGATGTGGAAGGTGCTCACAAAATATTTATTGGATGAATGGATGGATGGATGGACAGATGGATGGACAGATGGATGGGGGCAGTTACAGCACTGAGGAAGGAAGCTCTGTTGAGCATTGCCGTGTCTCATCTTTTGTTTGCCCCCCTGAACATGAAACCCCAGGCAGGCAGGGGCTGAGGTTTTCTTGTGCACAGTTGTCCACTAAATTCCCAGGAGACAGCTCACCTGAGGAGCGGGACCTTGAATTTTCTGTTGTGCTTTTGCTGTTTATGAACAGGCGGGCTCTATTTTCAAAAAACTGTGGGCTTGGAAACTCAAACATACAAGAGAAAATAAATTAGAAGACTGTCTTAGTTACTTTTCTCTTGTTGCTGAGACAAAATACTCAACACCCAAAGTTAGGGGAAGAAAGGTTTACTTACAGTTTGTAGAGGTTTCAGTCCACAATCAGCTGTGTCCGAGGCAGGGTGGCAGGGCAGACAGGCAGAAGGCAGCAAGGCAAGCAGAGGGGTAAGCAAGGGGATAGACAAGCCTTTTTCTATCCCTTATATCTTATCCAGGCTGCCTGCCTCAGGGTGGGTAGCTCTCCTACCCTTAATCTTATCACCCTTAATCCTAGTATCACATCTTTAATCCCAGCAGAACTATGTCAGGGGGGACGTCAAGACACAGACCATAACATTCCGCTCCTGGCCCCCCAAAGACTTAGATACATCTCTTCATGTAAAAGGCATTTAGTCCATCTCCAGGAGTTGCCAAAGCCCTAACAGTTTCAGCATTGCTGAAAAGTCTAAATCCAAAGTTTCCTCTGAGATTTAAGGCTGACCCTTAGCTGTGAACCCCTGTACAAATGAAAAGAAAATTAAATGCTTCCAACATACAATGGTGCAACATAAACATTTCCACTCCAAAAGGTATAAAAAGAAATGAGACAAAGCAATTCTGAAATTCAGCAGGGCAAACACGTAGTCCTGTAGTTCCATGCGCAGCATCAGAGGTGATCCGTGGTGAAGTCTGAACTCCAAGGGGCTTGGGTGACTCCACCCCTGTGGCACTTCTGGTGGTGGTCTCTCCCATGGCTTCTCTCTGTGGCTGACTCTGCTCCCTTCTTGCAGTTTTCCTCAGATGATCCACATTCCTGGTTTCTCCAAACTTCTGGGGTCTCCAGTGCACCTTCGGCTTCCCCCTCACAGCTTCACACACTGCCCTCTCAGGGGCACACTGCCTGGCCTCCCGGGCCTTCTTCTGAAATCTGGGTGGAAGCCTTCCTGACCCCACAACTCTTGCATTCTGCACGAACCTAAAGCCAGGGCCACGAGGATGACGCCAGGGTCTGCCGCCAGCTAGAGCAGTAGCCCGGCTTCCTTCTCTCTTGGCTGTAGGGGTCGTGTGCCTGGGTCATGGAGCACTCTGAACGAAATCTTGAGGCCCAGCTTCCCTAGACCACCGCCATTCTGGAACATGGCTCTCTGTGGCTTTCTTCTCAAAGCAAAGTCTCTCACCTTTCCAACTGAGGCTGCAAAGGCTGGAGTTCCGCTGTTTCCTGTGGTGTGCTGGGGCTATCTTTTCTCTAGTATCCTTCTCAAATAACTGACTTTTTCTTGAAAGTCTTTTCAGCAACCAGTTTCTCCTCTGTTCCATCTTCGCAGGCAGCAACTTTACTGGAGCTTCCTTTTCTGGCCAAACTCATTTTTTGAATCATTCTGCTGGGCTCTTTGCTCTTGATTCTCAACGTAAATCTGGCTAAAAGCCCCCAATAATAGCCATGTCTCCACATTAGACTGCCTTGAAATTTCGTTTGCAAGATTCGTTTGCCTGCCGCCCTTAATCTTAGTCTCAGGCAAAGTCTCTGGACACAAGTAAGTGAAGACAAACTTTCTTCTGGCCATACACACATAGTCTGGAGTCCAAAAGCCAACGTAGTCCTTCCTCCCAGCAGAAACCTCCCCAGCCTGGTCTGTACTGGCAACTATTCTATCAGCATTCTGGTCTTCTGAGCTCTGACCAGAATCGCCCACTATGAACCTACAAAGCCTTTCCAGGGCTTCTCTTTCAGGTGACATTTCCAAATTTTTCCTAATTCTTCCCCTTCCCACAAGCCAGCTCCACAGGCTTCTGAACCACCTGGTCAATTATAGTACCAGCAAGGACTCCACTTCTCTGGTACCAAATTCTGTCTTAGTTACTTTTCTCTCATTGCTGAGACAAAATAGTCAACACCCAAAGTTAGGGGAAGAAATGTTTATTTAGCTCAGTTTGTAGAGGTTTTAGTCCACGATCAGATCGGCTGAATCCAAGGCAGGGTGGCATGGCAGACAGGCAGAAAGCAGGAAGGCAGATAAGAAAACAAGCAAGGGGATAGACAAGCCTCTCTCTAGCCCTTCTATTTTATCCAGCCTTAGGGTGGGTAGCGCTCCCACCCTTAATCCTAGTATCACGTCCTTGATTCCCAACAGAACTAAGCCAAACCAATCAGTGGACTAAGTAATCACATATTGTAGATCACATGAGGCTTTGGGAAGACATCTAGACACGGACCATAACAAAGACAATTTTGATTTCACGAAAGTGGTATTGCAGATATCTATTCATAAGCAGGCCTTGAAGGCATAAAAATCTTCACACGACTTTCTGGAAGCCCACGTGCTAGAGAAGGTAGGCCACACCCACCCGTCAGGACCACACCATCGTAGAGATACTTTCTGACGGTCAGGATTGCAGGCCACCCTTCCCTTCAAAGGGTCACCCCTTAAGCCACAAGAATGAGGCAATGCTAAGAGTGAAAGAGGCAAGGGAAGGGCCGTAGGTTGAATTTTATTCCTTCAAATTTGTTTCTCTGATATGAGAAACCACAAGTGTAAATAAGGACAAAGGGGTAGAATAGATGTTTTGTTTAAAAAAAAAAAGAGAGATAGTATTCAAAAGAGAGAACTAGATAGGGAAAAGGGGGATAAAGAAGAAGGTTAAAAGAAAAGTAAGATGAAAGGGGAAAAAATGGTAAAGTGTAGCTACACTTGTTGTAAACAGGGAGGGGTGGGTGAGTGGAAGGGAGGGGAGGGGAAGGGGGAAGAGGGGGGGAAAACCAAGATGTATCATGTACAGGTACAAAATAACCATGTTGATTATGATCATTATGTATACAATGTACCAATACATGTTCTTGGTAAAAATAAAAAAAAAATTTAAAAAAAATTTTTATATGAAGTCCTAACCTCCCAGTACTGCAGAATGAGACTGCATTTAGAGAGAAGGCCTTTAAACAGGTGACTAAAGTTAAACGAGGCGATTGGGGTGGCTCTAATCCAATCTGACTGGTGCAGAAGGAAGATTAGGACACAGACACACACAGCAGGAAGACTATGTGAAGTCACAGGGAGAAGACAGCCGCCTGCAAACCAAGGAGAGAGCCCTTGGAGGACATCAGCCCTGCAGATGCCTCAGTCTCCAGCATTTAGAATGGGGGGAAGATAAATTGCTGTTGTTACAGGGGCCCAGTCCGAGGGCTGTGTTAACCCAGCCCTTAGCAAACACATACAGGTATGTGAATGGGAAAGTATTTCTTATACTTCCTTCTACTGTTTTATAGACTAAAACATATAATGTAGACGTTTCCACAGCCCAGACAAGGCCATCAGAAGGCAAAGACACAGTGCCTTCGCCTCCGTACCCCTCCCCCATGAAGTGTCGGTCACTGTAGTCTGTCTGCACATCCTGCACTGTGTTCTTTCTCTCCAGAAGGGAGGTGGCAACTGCACAGAATCAGTGCCACCGACTCTCCAGCAAAAAACAGCACCAGGGAAAGCTTTACCAATATTCTGTGTCACTTTCTTTTTAACGATCAACAATCTACTTGCAACTCTACTTAGCAACTCTTACGGCAAAGGACTGGGCACAGCAGGGAAATGGGTGTTACTCCAACCTTCACAGAAAGGCACTGAACCCTCCCCACCTCCCGCCATGCTGTCTGACAATCACGGCACTTGGACACATTTCAAGGTCACTTTCGCAAATGTAGATTAATAAGTGACTTCGTAAGTCCCAAGTCTTCGCTTGAGAAACCGACCCTGGACTTATTAAATGGATGGTGGGAGAGGGAGAGCGTTGGGTGTTGTAGACAAAAAGAGTTACATTCTTTCACGGAAAATAGGCCAAGCATCATCAAAACAATTTCATGCATTATCTCCCTTCAATAGAAGCACAAATCAAATGTCTCACTCAACCAAACTAAGTCAGGAGAGAAGCCCCCACTCCACACCCGTTCAGCCCCAGCAGGCCTGTTTTGGACACCACCAGCTGAGCCCCATTCGCGTCATTAAATTATCTTAACTGCTCGCTGCCAGAAGTAATTTGGCCGACATTGTGCGTTCCTCCGCTGCAGAACAAACACTTCCTGTGGCCGGGGATGTCTGCGACATGGCATCACAGGCAAATGCCTCCGGACAGCCTGGGTGGGAGCTGGGAGGAAGGCAAAGACCGGGGACCAGTCCTGCAGGGACCGCAGACTGCTGAAGATGGGCAGACAGGGACTGCGGGCTGCACAGACAGCTGTGGAAGCAGCCTGAGAGGGTGCCCACTCCAGATGTTGGTGCCTTTATGGCTTCGCACCCTCAGGTGGAAGATCCAGGAGCAGAGAAGAGCCAGCATGCACAAGTGTGTGCGTGTGTGTGTGCACATGTGTGCACTCTGCTTCCAGGGTCTTCCCATCCTGTCCCCCTCACCCTCTTCCTCCTCCTCTCTGTCCCTTGCCCCTCTTCCACTCTCCCTTCTCCTGCCTCCCCTCCCAATCACCTCCAATATTCCATGTCACTTGTTCCCCGGGTCCTGGCCTTGGCAAGAGTCATTGCAGAGGAGATGGAGAACAATCGGACGGAAGCCACACAGTGACTCCAGGATATAGAGCAAGGCAGAGAGATGTCTCCCTGCTCAAGCTGTCTCTGAGCTGGAGTCTCTGTCCTGGAGAGAGCTGGCTTCTCCCAGAGGCCACCTGTGTGCTGGCTGTGTCCGATTCTGCACTGCCCTGCCCTCTGTCCAGGGAGGCTGTGGGGTTGAGGAAGAGGGGAGAGGGTGAGGTGCAGGGTTTATGCCCTGCCCTGCCCAGGCTGGCTGCAGCCTCAGCAGCCACCGTGATGCCACCTTAGTCCTCGGGAGCAATCTCCACTGGTGCCACCTCTCTCCAGCCCTGCCCAACTGTGGTGGCCGCTCTCAACCTTTCCCACGTGCATGCAGGGAGCCCTGGGGGACAGCCTTGGGGGTGCCTCTGGGATTCTCATTCCAGAAACAACTCATCAGTAGTCTGTACTGACCACCTTCAAACTTGAGAATCTGTTTTGTCACCTTTGCTGTGCTGCTGTCAGCCACACTCCTGGCCTAACCTTGGTCTTTGTTTCCAACTCTCCTGGGCGAAGGATCTGTCCCATCTGCCTGGTGCTCTGAGGACTCCACTCTGCCCTGCTGCCCCGCCTTCTCCTTCACCGGGATCTGGCCCACATCCTCAGAGCTGTCTTGCATCTTCCCTTGCTATCCTCCCCACATCCCCCATAACTCAGTCACACTCCTGGTTCCTCCCAGCATCTGCTTCTGGTGACTTTAGGAACACAGCACTTTATTAAATCTGCTCCCATCTCCTGACACTCATGGACTGACATCTCTCAGGCATTGACTGGCTGTGGCTGGAAGAAGCCGCCCCATGACTGTGGACAAAGAGTAACCAGGCTCTGAGAGCCCTCGGCTTCTGTTGCCTCCAGGTTCCTGCCAAGTTTCCTCAGCATCCCCCTTCCAGGGTCCCCGAGGCCTGAGTGTGAGCCCCTAAGAAGGCAAGGATGCCAACAGGAGGAAGGAATGACAGTAATTAGCAGTACAAGTCTCTGGCCGCTCAACAGGACTTTAGAAAAGCACATTTAATCCTCATCAATGGGAAGAAAATGTCCCAAACCACTGAAGCCATGAGGCCAAAACAGAATGAGAAAGTTCTAAATCTATTCATTAACTGAAGTCCGGAGTCACTACTGCCAGGGGCCGGGCACCGGGCCTCTTCTGTGTGTTCGTGTGGTGACGGAGAAGGGAGGAGAGCAGGTGGTCGGATCTGCGTTCTCAGGATCAGGCTCTCTAGTGCACTTCTGGGAAGCAGCTACGTTAGTAACTCTCACCCTTAGCTTTGCAATACTTCACATATTTTTTCATGCTCTTAAGGTGGATGAGTGCCACAAAAATCCTAGAAATAGCATTAACTTCATTTATAAAAAGTGAATGTGTCACAGAGACTGAACATGCAGCCCACATTTCCTAGAGTCATTTTAATATCAAGGACCCTGGCCTGTTACTAAAAGTACACCTAGTATTAGACCCACATCTTCTTTGGGGTTCAGAAAATTTGATCCTATTTTTTCATGCAGAGTTGCTAAGCTGGGAAAGTTGATCTACTAATTTCTGGCTATATTAGAAACAATGTTATTTTTCAAGGTTTTTCATTCAATGCCTTGTATGAAACCTATTATACAATAGGTATTTAATAAATGTCTTAGTTAGCTTTTCTGGAGTCAATGGTTTGTAAGAGAGCAGATTTAATACAGGACATTTATAAGTTACAATATTCACCCACAAGCCAAATGTAGGAAGTGCCAAATGTCTATCTAGGCACTGGAGACCTGAAAGATCCAATCAAGGGCTGGGAGCCCCCAGCAGTGTCCCATGTACGTCTGTGCCGGCAGATGATGGCTGAAGAAATCTTTGCTGGAACCAGGATACACTGCTTGCAGCAGAGATGATGACCAGAGTTCCTCTGAAGCAACAGCAGCCATCCTCGACAACAGCAAGGCCCCGAGCTCCTTCTTCGACAAGAACAGCTGAGTTCCTTTCAGGAGAACCAGCTGTAGCAGAGTTTCTCCTGGGAAGCAGCCCACCAACTAGCTTCTGCTCCCGCTCTGCTTTATGTTGCGTCAGCAACAATCCTCAGGTGGATCCTCTATGCCCAGCATCACACCAACTCAGTCCAGCTGGGCATTCTGGCGCAAGTTGACCACAATAAGTCCACCGCAATAAGCGTTCATTTAAGCTGAATGGGAAATGAACCCGTCACTCTCTGGGTATTGCATGAGTATTAACAGCATTAGACAAGAAAATAAACAGGAGAAAATTGTGATTTATCTGTGGAAACCACCTCTATGCCCCTGGCCCATCCACCGTGGATACTTCATGAGCCCAACAGATTTGTCCTATCTACCTGGTGAACACATTCTGCCATCTCAGGAAGACCTGTGACCAACAGGGTATTAAAGAGGGGCACTCTGTCAAATCAGTGTTTCTGTCTTTGGCTGACGACTTTCAGGGCTTGGTGCCAACACAAAAAAGCTGTAGACCTTGGCACAAATCTGGAGTAGGGACAAAGATTTAGGTTTTGAATGAAGGCAAAAAAGCTCGAAGCATTATCTAGAAACAATTGAGATTTCAAAGGTGAGCAGTAAGCAGACGCCGTAAGCAGGGACCCACTCACTCCAAAATTAAAGAACAGTTTTAAGAATAAAACTATAAGCCCAGCCTAGTGGCACATGTCTGTAATCCCAGCACTTGGATTGAAAGTCTGAGCCCAGCCTGGACCGTTGAGGCAAATCTTGCCTCAAAATAAAATGTAAAAAAAAGGGAGCAGGGATGTAGCTCAGTGTGAAGGGGTCAATCCTCAGTACTGAAACAGAAAGAGAAAGGAAGGAAAGAAGGAAGCAAAGAGAAAGAGGGAGAAAAAGAGAGAAAGAAAAAGAAAGGAAGGAAGAAAAGAAGGAAGGAAGGACAGAAAGAGAGAAAGAAAGAAAACAAGCAAGCACCCTGTAAGGATGGAACCGAAAGTTTCTTTCAGTCCGAGTATCAGGGTCTTGGCTCTAGCGAAGTCAAGCTGTGTTTGCGGGCGAAGCTGCTTCAGGTACCTTCTAAGCATTACTGCCCAAGGGGAGAAGGGATGGCAGACTCATCAGAGGGAAGGTGGATGACTTAGGCACAAGGTCAGCCTTGAGGATCCTACCCAGACCGCGGGTGCCCTGGGCCATGGTTAACCCCTCAGTCCCTGGCGTTTCTACTTCGCTGGAAGTGTGGATGGCCCCACTTGCAAAACCTAAGGCCAGCTTGGGTTCCCTCATGCATGGGAACTCGGGTTTCTCCCGTCTGATTCAAGCTCAGCACGCCCTCTTCTGATTACGATCACGTTTCTCCCCCAGGACGAGAGCCCACAGCACTGCGGCCTGCCATGAGAAAGGTGCCGTCTTCACAAAACTAGAAAGCTCAAGTAAAGAAGTCAATTCAGCCAGATGTGCCACAGGACTTTCCATTAAAGTGACATTTTTTAATTACTGGCGGCTTCTTCAAAGTAAATACTGGACAATGAATGGGATGGACAGAGGGAGGGTGGATGGATGGATGGTATTAGCATAAAGTTACTGAGTTAGGAAAGTTGATCTGCTAATATCTTACTATATTGGAAACATAATTTCCAGGTTCTTCATTTCATTCCAAATGTGACTTAGGGCATAGCTACATTCAGAATAGTCAGATACTAGACTATTATAAATTTTCGCTCAGCAGAATGAATAATAAATTGCTTGTTAAAACCTTTACACTAGAAGATACTGCTCGAGCAAAGGAAAATCCAAAAACTGCTGAAAAATTTGAAGATTCATACTGAGAGGGTGAAGAGATCTTCATCCATGCATCTTATACTGATATCTGTAGAGAAATGGAGATAATGAGTAAGATTTAGACCACAAGTTTCATCTTTGCAGAATTGAAAAATCATGCTAGTTTTCTTGACTCATCCTTTTATTAGGACATCATTTTAAATCCATGAACAAAAGTCTTTGGGGGTGGTAATTTGTACACAATATTGGCGAGTTTTGTTCAGAAGCACATCAATTAAAACCCAGCTGGGAACAAAATGTCAGCCTTTTTTCCAATGCCTCTTCACAAGATATACTGTAGATACAAAAAATATGTTCCCCAAGTCACCAAGTGACTCTGGTGATTATTCATATTAATCAAGATAAAACTCTAAGCTAAGAGAAACTCCACCACACAGCCAAGCCACAGAGCCAGGGACCGGCCAGTGAACTCTGGAAGAGCCCTGCTTGCGGTTTCCTTGACAACCGTTCCCATGGAACCGGCATTGCAAGACAAGCGCAGACAAAGCGACTAGGCAGATTGGTGATCCTGTTCCTGTACCTCAAATGGCGATGAGGCTTGACGATTTTGCGGCAATTACTTCTAAATTTTGGGGAGTGTGTGTTTTAAACCTTATTCTACTCCTTTCATTGTTATTTTTTAGTGGAATTCCCCCTTTCTCTTTCTCTTCCCAAAATAAGAAAAACCCCATTTGAAAAAAGAATAAAAACCACAGTGGTATTACTTCCTTGGAAAATCTACCCATAAAATAATTGTTTCTCACTTAAAACCAACAATGTCAAGGGACAGCAGGTGGGTGCACCCAGGTGAGACCAGGATGGGAGGTAGATCTTAGAGATTTAATCACAGCTCTGTTGAAAATTTCTGTGTGTGTGGGCGTGACGGGTGCCTCAACTGGTGTACTGCCAAAGATGGGGAAATTAATTCATAACCCTGAGACAGAGCGTGGAAAACTCGCAAACGAGTGGGGACAGAGAAGCAGGAAGGATAATAGGGATAAACACCACCAAGAAAACCAATGTGTTGATATAAAAGAAACCTTGGTGGAGTTAGTTTTACTAAGTCAATTCTGGTCCCCCACGTATGAACGACCAGAAATGCAATTTTCCAACAGAAAATTAGAAGCCAGGGGGAATGCATACTAGAATAAAGACTCAAACTGATAGACATGCCCCAAGAAATTGCCTTTCTCTTTGCTTGTTTTCTTGCTGGTATTTTAGATGCCTTTCCCCAAACGTGCAATTATCACAGCAGAATGAAGGAAGAAATGGAATTGCGGTGTGCATCGCTACGGTGGATAAAGACAGACTTGTAAATGGAGGGCTGGAGGCAGTGGCCAGGAGCAAGCTCCATCAGACACTTGTGTGGCTCCCTAGATACCCATGTGACTGTCGTACAGAAAATTCAACAGGTCTGGAAAACACTGAGCCGGGGAAAAAGCACTTAGGAACTATTTCATCTGAAGTAAAACAAACAACTCTTCCTCAGGTTCAACAACAAAGAGAAAGAGCAAAATTCATCAGAAGTTGCAGGAAGAGAGGGACTGTCCGGCATGGGGTGCTGGCTCTGGCCGTGTGGCTTGACCTTAGTACTCCCCCAGTGCTGCTTGGGTTTGTTGATGTTGTTTGTTTTCTGAGACAGGGTCTTGCTATGTAGTCCAGGCTGACCTTGAAATCGCTATGTAGCTTAGGGTAGGCTCAAACCCGTGAGCCTCCTGCCTCAGCCTCCCCTGCTCATCTAGTGCTGTTTGAGAGACCAGAGATGTCTACCTGCCTGAGCCTTGGCCAGCCTGGACATTTAGCCATCATGTGTGTCCCCACCACAGCTGGAAGCGCTTCTCAGAATGGGAAGACAGAATAGAAACAGCTCAGTGGGCTGGGGATTTAGCTCAGTGATTAGAGTGCTTGCCTTGCAAGCACGAGGCCCTGAGTTCGATCCCCGGCACCACAAAAAAAAAAAAAAAAAGAAACAGCTCAGTGCTCACAATCTTCACCTTTGAAGAAAGGAACTCTGACCACTAGGCTATATCTGTGGCTCAGCTGCTTTAGGAAATTACTAAAGCCCCTTCAAGAGAATTGATCAGAATTAATGTTTGTTTTTTAAGTAACTAAATTGTGCAGCTTCAACCATTCAGTGAATCTGCAGTATTGTGACTCGTGTGTGCTGTTCATTACTTTCATTAGTTGTCAACTTCTTAAGCCCAAAGCACGTGTGTGCATGGAGAAGGGTGCGTCTTCTATTTCCCTGGGTCTGTTTGCTGTCAGGAGTCCAGTCTGCAAACATTTCACGATGAAGCCCTGCGCTGGATGCTTCCTAGGCCCCAGCCCTACAGCACCAAGAAGATCGACGCTGACTGGAGGTTCAAGTGTCACCAAGGTCGGGCAGAGAGAGCCCTGCACCTGTGTAACCGAGGGACCAAAGCACACGGTGTCCCTGGGCTGGAGACGAGGGTCCAGCAACACCTGATGAGGCAGTGGGGTTGCACTCTGAGGTCTCTTGTCAGAGGCACCAGGTAGGGGACGCCAAGTCAGCAGAAGGTCCTGGAGTGGCAGAAAAGATGGAATGTTCAGAAGCAGGAAAAAGCCTGTGGCCTGGGGACCATGGGAAGGCGCTTGGGGTCTCTGTGAGGACACTGAGACTTGACCCTCAGGGCAGAAGAAGGCCACGAGGTCCTTGGTCAGGGATCGTTGATCTGAGTCCTGTGGGTCAGCTCGGCTGCCTTTTGATTTTCTGACTGTGACTTTGCCTATCGTGCCCTGTCATGTGTGAGCAACGTCCACACATCATCCAAGACTCTGAGGGACTCGCTAAACTCATTTTACTCTTTGCAACACTCATTCATAGGATACAAAGCAGTCTTGATATGAGACCTGAGGGCCTAACCAAAAAGTTACATTTCACATCTACTTACTACCTTCCCCATTCTCTCACCAGGCTGTGTGGGGCAGGATCTTTGAGAGCATGGAGCGTGGTTCAAATCCCCACCCTGGCACTTATGCTCTTGTGTGGACTTGGTTGGGTTACTAACAATTTCTTGTGCTTTCATTTCCTTGTTTACAAAGTGAGGGGTAATAATGAGGCTTCATGGGCGGGGTGACCACTTGCTATCCCGGCTTGGTCACTTTCTCATCACTGAGACACAGTGCCTGATAGCCACAGCTTGAAAAAGGGGAGGTTTACTTTGGCTTATATTTCAGTCCATGGCTGACCAGCTCCATAAAAGAAACAGCATGGAAAGGGGACCTGGCAGAGTGAAGCTGCTCACATCATGGTGTCCAGGAAGTGGAGAGAGAAGCAAGGAGCCAGGAGGGACATGCACCCTTCCAGGTCACACCCAATGACCTGCCTCTAACCCAGTCCACCTCCTGGCAGCACATTTAGCTCTAGCTCCCTGTGACTCATTCACCTTTCAAAAGCCTGCCCTAGAGTTGGGGTCTCACTTTCCAGTCAGAGGGCCCCGCAGTTCCTATGCAAACGCCACCAGATGCTGCCACCCTAGAATGATGGCCACCAAGAAGCTCTGAGAGAAATGCAGCTCAGCCACAGAAAATGCCCGCTCCCGGCCCACTTGTCCTCCCGCCTTTCAGAATAGCTACGTGGCTAGGAAGTCCTTTTCCGTGGGAAGAGAACGCGACTGTGGCTGCTGCTGTCCTCCTGGAGACACACAGCTGCTCCTCACGAAGTTTCAAGTCCCCTCGCTGTGCTCTGCTTGTGAAATTTAGCATCACTATCATAAGCTCTTGCCTGTCTATCCTGGGATATACTGTAACTTATTTAATTTCCCCCATACTCACATGTACATTGAGGTGATTTCCTGTTGTTAACTAACTGCGATAAAAATCTTCACTCATGACCTGGCGTGGTGGCACATGCCTGTACTGTGGGAGGCAGGGCAACTTAGTGAGACCCTGTCTCAAAATAAAAAATCAAATTAAAAAGGGCTGAAAACGTAACTCAGTGCAAAGGCCCTGGTTTAATCAGAGAGACAGAAAGACATACATACACACACACACAGCCTTCACTCACCTAATATGAATGTATTAGACTTCTATTCCATGCCCAATAGGATCTATGGGTGTTGTCCTCAAACAGGTCACATTTTAGTGACAGAGAAAGAAGACAGAAACAAGTGAATACAAAATGGAATGTCTTTGTGGTGGGATTATTGTGGTCAGCTTGAGCGGGACGCCCAGCTGGACTGACTTGGTGCGGTTCGGGGCATAGAGGATTCAGCTGAGGATCGTTGCCAACACAACATAAAGAAAAACAGGAGCAGAAGACAGGGGTCAGCTGTTCCCTAGGAGAAGCTCTGCTGCGGCTGGTTCTCCTGAAGGGGACTCAGCTGTTCTCATCACAGGAGGAGCTCGGGGCCTTGCTGTTGTCGGGGATGGCTGCTGTTTGCTTTGAGGGAGTTCTGGCCTTCGTCTCCACTGAGAGCATAGTATCCTGGTTCCAGTATAGACTCTTCAGCCTTTTAGTGTAGACGCAGATGTACACAGGACAGTGCTGTGGGCTCCCAGCCCTTGATTGGATCTCTCAGGTCTCCAGTGCATAGATGATGTTCTGCACTCTTCCTGCATTTGACTTGTGTGTGAATGTTGTAATGTGTAAATGTCCTATGATAAATGTGCTCTTTTGCAAACCATTGACTCTAGAAAGGTAACTAATGCAGTTTTCATAATTGCAATGAAGAAAAACTAAAATGGAACCAGATGATAGAGCAGTAGGAGTTGCTGATCAGTGGAGAGCAGGAGCAGCTGACTAGGAAGGTAGACCTTGGAGACCATCCAGGTGACCTAGTGACTAGCAATTTGCCCTTCATTTTCTTTTGCTGTTGTTTTGCTATGCCGCATATGAGAATAAACAGGAATCATTCCACTAAGGGAAAGGACCATCTGAATCTACACAATGAACTTTGTGCAACCAAATGGTAAATGTGCTAGGTTTATGAAATCAATAACTGCTCAAAAAGCTACAATTACTATTATATTTGCTCCATATGATTCCAAATGGACAGATGACGTAGAAAACTGTGAGAAGCAGCCAACAAAAATGTACACTTGAGGTGTGGCTGGGTCTATTTGTAATGGATTCTTTTGTCTTAGAAAACAGTGTAGTGCCTCTTTATAGCTTTGTCAGCAATGAAATTGGCGCTAAATAAAGACTAGCAGAGCTACTAGGATCCTGAAAGCAAATTTTCATTACCTACTATTGCAATTTAATTACTAAAAAGACCCTGTGTGCCTTTAAAATACTGTCTTGAGGGCTGAGGATTTAGCTCAGCGATTAGAGTGCTTGCCTTCCAAGCACAAGGCCCTGAGTTCAATCCCAGCACCAAAAAACAAAACAAAAAAACTGCCTTGAATTTCAAATACTTAAATACTTCAATCGAACTGAGGATCAAGGTCTTCATTATTTTATACTTTGGCTTCATCAAACTGCAACATTTTAGGTAGCTAGATATTTAAATATTCTCAAGTTCCTGCACTTTAAAAAAAATGTGTGTGTGCATGCATGTGTGTGTGTGTTGGATTTCTGGTTACCTATCTGCTGCTGTGTATAAACCCCTCAAACCTCGGCGACTGTGAACAGCACCATGTGACAGCAGCCCCTCTCTGTGGGTCACAACTCTGGGCTGGGTGATTCCCACCTTCTGCATCACAAGGAGGTGACTCAGTGGGCTTCACTGGCAGGGCAGTGCTGGAGGGTCTAGGGCAGCTTTGTTCACACGCTGGGCTCCTGCAGGACAGCCAGAGAGCTGGGCCCGGTCCCTGCTCCTCACCGCTCCTCTCGGCTCTGGGCCTGTGAAACCTAAGCCAGGAACCTGGCACAGCCCCTCGCCATGCATGCTAGTGGCCAACGCAGTCAAGAGGAGGTGATGTAGATCCCTGTCCCTCATATAAAAGCCGTCATTAACCTCTTGAGATACTTAGCTTTTTCTTGCAGACACTATTAAACACATACCACGGTGGCCAGTGCAGCACACAGATCTCCATGCTCATCAGCTGTCAACCCATGGCCTGTTTCTTTCATCTACACTCTTCTCACTCCCTCCTGTCTGTCACTTAAAATCAAACCCCAAACACAATGGTGCTTTATCTGCTGTGGTTCCATTTTAAAGTGCTGTTGTGGGTAGAGGCGAGAACAGCTTTTCAGGGCATTATCTATCCATTTCAGAGGTTTGTCTGCTCTTTCCCTTTCGTTCTTCCTTTCTTCCTTCCTTCCTTCCTCTCTCTTTTTTTAGAGAGGTTTTCCTGCCTCAGCTTCCTGAGCACCAGCACCATAGGCATGTGCCACCACCTAGCTGAGGCTTTTCTTTTACCGAAACCAACTTGTTCTTCCCTCCCAGAAGTGCCTTTCTTCAGGAAATCTGAACAGCGCAAAGAGCAGGCACTTTCCTCCATGGCTCCAGTAGCACATGGACTGGACAAGGAGTCAGGAGATGGGGGCTCTGGCATCTCAGCCTGGCCAGAGGTGGCAGAGTGAGGGTGCCAGTGCCTTCCACCGAGTGCCCCGGTGGCACCCCACATTCCCCACTGCAGTTCTGTGATCCTTCCCATTTTACGGGCAAGCTCAGCTGCTTGCTCAGGGTCAAAGAATGGCAGAGGTGGGATCATGCCTAGGTCACTCGGAGGTTGTTGCCTCCTGGGTCCAGTGAAGTCAGTCACACAAGCTCAACTACTTCACTGGAGAATAATACAGTAAATGCTTGATGAAGCCTGCATGGTGGTGCATGCCTGTAATCCCAGCACTCAGAAGGCTGAGGTAGGAGGATCGCTGGAGTTTGAGGCCAGCCTGGACTATGTAGCGAGGCTCTGTCTCAAAAAAAAAAAAACCAAAACAAAAACAAATGCTTGACAAACCACTTTGAAAACATTTTGGTTTCAAATCATAAAAGTGTTTTATAGTGAATATATTTTTATGACTCCAAAGCCAAATGATACAAAGCGGTGATGAGTCTGGTTCCTACCCCTTTATCTCCTTCTTTTGCCCACTTTCTCTGTACAGGTAATGTTTTCATTATTTGTTTAAGTGAATTCAGCAAATGTGTATTCCTATTCCCTCATTCTTGGTACCTGCGTGGCTCAATCTGGGTGGAAGCTATCCCTGTGCCAGAAAGCGCCCTCCTCCTTCCCAGTAGCTGCTTCGTATCCTGAAATGGGGATTGCCACCATTCATTTAACAAGGTCCCTATTGACAGATATTACCCCCCAATCTTTTGCCCTTACAGACCTGTGGGAAGATAAAGATCCGTAGTACCTCTGTGTGCAGATTAGAAAAAGGGCAGTTGATAGCAGAACCTCTTAGTTCCTTGGTTGTTCAATGCTGTCATTCCTTACCCACTTTGGTTTTTATTTGTGTCTTTTTTTTGAGGCAGGCCTCACTCTGCTGCCCAGGCCATCCTCAGATTCCAGGTTCGAGCAATTCTCCACTGTACCTGAGCCACAGGCCTGAGCCCACTTCCTTTCCCACTTTTGATGTTTAATGCAATCGTGTTTGGCTTAACATCCTTGTATCTTCTTTGGAGCCTCCTGATCAGGGAACCCCCCTGCCCCAAGAAGGAGAGCCCATGGATGTCTCCTCATTGTCCCTCTTTTTGCATCTCATCTGGGTTCACTTACAGCTGAATTCTGCCTACACGCCTCAATCCACAAGAACATGCTGGTTCCGGCCTGGTGTCTCAGAACAGTGTGTCTAGGACAGTGTATCTAGGAGTGTGTGTTCACTCTGTTACATGTGTGCCGTTTAAGCCCACGCAATTCTGTTCTCCAAGGCCACAGCTCAGCGATGTCTGTGATGGTGGACAAAGAGGGGGTCAGAGGCAGATTCCCAGGGTGGACGTCTCAGCTCCTGCAGAGGGTCTTCCTGCTTTACTTTACTCCTGTAGAGGAGGAGGTGATTCTACAACCGGCTTTCGGGAGGCCCGCACAGTTGGTATCCAAGATGGCCTCAGTTCACACTCACTTCTTGTAGCTACCTGAAAGTCTTCACTTTTACTTCTCTTGGTCAGCAATTCCAGCAAGTCCAGATTCATTTGGGTTACAGTCATCTCACTGAAAAGATAAATAGCTCCAGTCATCTGTGCTTGAGGATAAATTGCTTCCCTCCATTCCCTTCTGCTAACTCCATTTGGAGCAGCAGTGGGAGTGGCAGGTCCGGAGATCCGGCCAGCTCACGGTGGAGCCAGGGGAGAGGCAAGGGGCGGGTTATGGACTCTGGATGTGGGAGGCTGAGAATGCTGCACAGGAAGCAGAGATCAGAGACAAAAGGAAGAAGGGAGGAAGGCCCTGGGGAACTCTGCCCTCTTTGTAATTCTGTCCAAGAGTAATCCTGCTCATTTGGACACCTTTACGGAGAACTGCATTGTTGCTTAAGTCTGGATTTCGTCTCACCAGCCTTACTACTCTGTGCACAGAAACCAGAGAGGGCAGAACAAGGGCCGGCCAGGAAGTAAACAGTGGTGTGTAGTTGTGTCGTTGGCACCATGGCTTAGCCGCAGTACATTTTGTTTCCTAGTCTGGATTTTGGTCCTGAAACATATCATTACACCCACATCAAGAACATGCAGAAACGACTGAGACCAGAGCACAGATTTTTAAGGCGGGTTGCAGAGCGGGGGAGGGAAGCAGTACACACGTTTTCAAAGAACAAAGTTAATCATTTCCAAAATAATTCAACAGGAAATCCCAGCTTCGCGCACATCTCTGTTCTCCATCCTCCCCTCCGCAGAGCCTCCGGTTCCTTTCACAGGCGCTGCCGAGCTCCCTGGGAGTGGCCAGATCCGGAGTCTGAGCCCCGACAGACCAGACTGCAGGAAGCCGGAAGCCCCAGCACACAGCGCCCTGCAAGCTGAACCCTGGGCGAGCCTGGCACACGTTAAGCAATAGCGTCCCATGTCCCAAACTGCTTTTGACACCTGCTTGTGGTTGCTGCTTCCTTTACATTTCGCTTCATCTCTATTTGAGGGTTTCTTACTCTGCCACCATAGCACACACTGCACGTTGATCTCATCTCCCTTCCCTGCCTAGGCAACAATTTGCCCGACAATATCCCACTGAGATCCACTTTCAAATCTGGATCCAACCAACCTGACTTTGGTCCTGCTGGGTGCTGCAGACCAAATGGGTCCCTGTATTCTCTCCTCCCTTCCTTTTACCAAGATGACCTTGACTTTCTAGCTGTCTTCTTCCCTACAGCTCAGCATGAGCCCTGAATAGCCCAAGCCACGGTGACTTTATTCTCTTGGTCTGGGGTTGTTTAGAAGCGGATGAATGACCAGTTCTGACTGTGGAAACTGGGATGTGGTCTGCTGGGGGTGGGGGAAGCAGGGGCAGCAAGGTATTCTAGAGCATCTTCCAGACCTGAGAAAGACATCAAGATGCCACAGTCCTCAGGCCTTGTGCCTCATCTGGTGCCTGGATCTGGGCGAACATTCCCTTGACTCTGTGGAACTGGGCTGAGGGGAGCTAGAACATTGGGTTGGCATGGGAAAGCAGAAGAACATAAAACCTTAGCAGGCGTGGTGGTGCACACCCATAATCCCAGTACTCTGGAGGCTGAGGCAGGAGGATTGCCTAGAGTTTAAAGCCAGCCTGAACTACACAGTGAGACCCTGCCTCAAAAAACAAACAAAAACAATTCAGGGCTCGATGTTGAGCCACCAAATTAACCCAGCTATCCGCCCCACCTTAGGCCTTCGTGTTGAATGAATTAGCACATTTCCTAATTGGCCTCCAGGGTTTTCTGCTCTTTGCCACAGAAGACAACCTATGTCATGTGTCCAATTTTGTACATTTGAGGCCTTTGACTCCTAAGGGAACCCCTCGACTTGCACCCTTATGAGCTTCCATGTACCCTTGAGGCCCCAGGCAGCGGTTCACAGCCTCACCTGACATCGGAATCACCTGACTGCGTTCAGCACACACTCTGCCCTCACGGGTCTGTGGCCATCCACCTCCACTGGGCTCTGCAGCTTGATTTTTTAAAAAATCTCCCCACAGTTCCAGTGTGGAAACCACTGGTCTGAAAGCTGCAGAGAACACGGCAGATGCACTTTAGGACGTCATTTGCTTCCTTAACACTGTCCTGCCTCTCGCACCCCACCCCATGCCCTTGGTACCTCCCAAAAGCAGGGTGCTTATGCATCCTAGTTTACCAGGATGGTCCAGTCTGTAACCACGATCCACTGCAAGCCCATTACTCTCAGAAACGTCCCAACCTGGGTGACCTGTTGCTTTACCCCAACAACTCTTATGGGTTTGTGTTCCACGGCGTCCCTGTTTCACATCGGTTGGAGGCCCAGGATCGGTCGGAGGCTCCAGGGTGCCGGGACCTGAGCAGCTTGCAGGAGTTTGTAGTAAATGCCGCAGTCCCAGCCTTGGAGATTTTTGATTTAGGGTAGGAAAAGGGCAGAAGGGGATTAGGCAAGAATCCTGGATGCCTTGTAGAGAGTTAACTATTTCCTGAGTTCCGTTATGCCTTAAATTACTTGTCAACACTCTGGTGAGCGCGTGCTCCCACCCGAGGGCGAGGGGAGGCTCTGAGCAACTCTGCAGCCTGGGATTCTCCTCACACCTGGGAGAGGAGACCGAGCCGAGGGAGCTGCGGCAGCAGAGCGCTCTTGATCTAAGACACTGAGTGACGCTCAAAGCAGAGAGCCAAGCAGAGAGCAGAAGGAATTGAGAGGCCTGGAAAGCAGGAACTGAGGGAGAAACGCTCCTTGGCTTTCCAATGGGTGATGCAGGTGCCGAAACTGGGGTGGGACTGGTGAGGCTCCCTGGATGTCACACAAGCGACAAAGGCACGGGCATCAGAGGAAGCAGCTCCGGCTGCCCGGCAGGCCAAGCGGAGTCCTCACTTCAGAGATCCGTGACTGTCCTGCGGGAGAGAGCAGAGGACTTAGGGCCGCTTGTTGGCCTCTGGGGTGCTAGGATGAAGCCTGCTGAGCAAGAAGGGGCCATGACCTGCTCCCGGCACGCTCTTGGGCAGAGCCTCGGGTGTTTGGGGAGATTGCTCCGGAAAGCCACAGAGCCCACGGCCCTGAGCACCGTCTGGATACACTGTCACTTGTTCAAGAAATTTAACTTCAGAGAACTGAGGAGCTCTCGTAGTCAACCCAGCAGGGAGGAGAAACTGGGTGAGTTCCTTGCTATTGCTCCAGAGGCTCAAGTAGGGACGGTCGAAGCCGAAGCTGCTCCAGAATGAAGTGGCTTCAAACGGCACTGCTGTTTCTTTGCTCATAATTTTATCCTAGGTCAGCGTTAGGTGGGGACAATTCAGCCTGCTCTGGGTGACACTGCAGGGACAGCAGGCTGTGGACAGAGAGCTCGGCTGGGGCCGGCAGGCAAGGTCTTGTGTTCAGGCTCCCTGGCACCTCGGAGGTCAGGGTCTGAGAGGCACGAAGAAGAGGCTGCCAGCCCTGTTTAGAGACACAGCCCAGAATCAGTGGCAACATCACTTCTGCAGTAGTCCATTGGTCACAGCAGCCGCAGGCCTGGACCACAGGCAGAGGGGTTGGGAAAGAGACTCCGTGGCCCGGTGACAAACGTGACGCTGAGAGAACTTGCTGCCGTCTTCAGTGCGCTGTGTGAACCGCAGGAAAGGTTAACGGCAGCAGATCTGAAGGACTAACTGGAAGAACAGCGTGGTGGCCATCAAGGCGAGTGTCCAGCCCGCCCAATGTTTCTGGCAATTCACTGGTAAGGCTGAGAGAAAAGCCCGCCCAATGTTTCTGGCAATTCACTGGTAAGGCTGAGAGAAAAGACTGTTTCCACCATCACTGATGATGTGATTCACCCACCTGGGCTTGCTACTAAATTTGTGCAGCCAGAACAAAAATGTACGTATCTACACCTGAAAGATAGCATGCGTATGTATTTGTTGTTCCTGGACATGAACACATATATAATTTGAAAATGTTAGGTTAAAACACTTACTATTAAGTATCACGTTGTTTCTCTTGAGTGAGAAACCCAAAGGCCAAATCAGGACCAAAATGGGTGACAGATATTGGGAGGTAGAAAGAAAATATTCAAAAGGGAAGGGGAACAAGGCTGGGAGGAGGGGGAAGGGAAGGAAAAGACTAGGGATAAAGAAATAAAATAAAGAAGAATGGAAGGGAAACAATAGAAACAATGTTTTGTAAACGGAGAGGGGGAGAAGGATTGAAAGAAATGGAGGGGGATGGGGAGAAAAAAGAAGTAAGATATATTATGTGCAGGTACAAATTCCCTATGAATGTGCTCATTTGGTATGTCAAAAGTGTACCAATAAAGTTAATTTAAAAAACATCATGCACGGCACAGTCTACTCAGCCCCATGGTGAACGTAACGTTTACAGAGCACGGTCCTGTTCCTGTTTGGTTTGGGGGGTTTGTGTTTTTTGTTGTTGTGGTTTTGTTTGTTTTTTGCCACACTTTCTCACTATGTGGTTCAGGCTGGCCTTGAACTCACTATGTAGTCCGGGTTGGCCTTGAATTTGCAGCAATCCGCCTGCCTCAGCCTCCTGAGAATGCCACTATGCCCATCTTAAAAATAACTTAAAGTAAGCATACTTTTAAGAGAGAAATGTTATTTTTAAATTTAGAGTAGTGTTTCCATAGAGAAATAGCCAGTATGAGCTGGAAGCGCCCCTGGAAGGAGGGCAGAAAAGGTCACATCAGACTCTTTAGAAGACGTCACAGCCAAGCCATAGCTCGAAGGGTGGACAGAAGTTGTGGCTGACATTTGTCTTTTGGGGGCGTAACTCTTATTTGGGGAGAAATTCTTCATTGTGTGTGGTGCTGTTGAGTCTATAGAGGTGTGACCCCCCCAAGAAAAATCAGACATAAAAAGCTCCATTTCCTTCCTGGAAGCCAGAGCAAGCGCACAGACCTGAGTTCAGTCTCCCCAGCTCCCTGCCCAGGACGCTGAATCTGAGGCTAGAGGACCAGAGAAGGGGAAGGAAGGATCATATTCCGCAGATGTGGGCATGTGCAGTGGTGACAGCCGATGATCACAATGCCCAGCTGCAGTGGTATTCGAATCTTATTAAGTACAGCTGCATTTCTTGCACATGCTCCTTCTTAGTTCCTTCTTCCTGTTTATATTCCTGTATTAGTTACCTTTCCAGAGTCAATGGTTTGGAAGAGAGCAGATTTAATACAGGACATTTATAAGTTACAACATTCACCCACAAACCAAATGCAGGAAAAGTACTGAATGTCTATCTAGGCACTGGAGACCCAAAAGATCCAATCAAAGGCTGGGAGCCCACGGCACTGTCCCATGTACGTCTGTGCCTGCAGATGATGACTGAAGAAATCTTTACTGGAACCAGGATACGATGCTCACAGCAGAGATGATGAGCAGAGCTCTCTCGAAGCAACAGCAGCCATCCTTGACGACAGCAAGGCCCCGAGCTCCTTCTTCGACAAGAATAGCTGAGTCCCTTCAGGAGAACCAGCCGCAGCAGAGTGTCTCCTGGGAAACAGCCCACCACTATCTTCTGCTCCCGTCCTCCTTTATGTCACACCAGCAACAATCCTCAGGTGGATCCTCTACGCCCAGAACCACACCAAGTCAGTCCAGCTGGGCGTCCCTGCTCAAATTGACCACAATAATAGGTCTGCCACAATTCCAATCTTGATCCTTTAGCCTACTTTTTTCTGTGAGTTCCCAAACCATTCTAACAAATCCCTTATTAATAAACAAGGTTGGAGGGCAGATGTGGTGATAGACACCCGTTATCCCAACACTCAGGAAGCTGAGACAGGAGGATTGCTGCAAGTTCAAGACCAGCTTGAACTCCCTAGGGAGACCCTGTATCAAAAGAAAAAAAAAAAGTAGACAAGGTTGGGTTCTGTTATTTGAGCAATTGACTGGTATAAGAATTGTCTAGACAGGTGCAGTTCAGGTAGAAACGTCACAGCCCGGGCCAGACAGGAAAACATAAGAGCTCATGGAGGAGCATCTAGGAGGGAGAAGAGGTATTCACATGTGTATATTGTGTTTTAAAAGTATATCCTAAGTATTTGGTGTGCAGAGGAATACACAGTCTCTTCCTGCTGAGTTTATTAACAAAGATGTAGTAGAAAAAGTGAGATTAATTTGCTAGTTGGAGACAAGGAAAGAAAAGGGTATTTATTCCAGCGAGAAGAAAAGAATATACTGCCTGGAAAGATCTGTGTGTGATCAGGAATCTGGAAGTACAGTGGTTCAACTTAGCTGAAGGATGGAAGACTCACAAAGGCTTGGAAGGTTGGTGGACCCTAAACTCTAATAACGTTGCAGGATGGGTGTCTGCGATTGGATGATTTGTAAGAACAGAAGTTTATTCGGCTCACAGTTCTGCAGGCTTGGAAACTGGAACACATGGGGCTGGCATCCCGCATTCCACCATGGAAGAGGGTATCACTGTGTCGGACACCGCAAGCATGCTGGCTCGAGTCTCTTCCTTTTCTTATAAGGTCACTAATGCCACCATGGAAGCCCCCTTGACCTCATCTAACCCTAATAAACTCCCAACGGCCCCACTCCAAATACCATAAGCATGTAAATCTGGGTACTGAGTTTCCAACAATGTGAAGTTTGGAGGCCACACTCAGACGGTGACACTGGGAAAAAGAGCTTGGACTTTCCTTGTAGGGAACAAGGAAACAGAAGGTCAGTGGGCCGGGAGGGTCCTTGTGCAAGGAATGTTGTAAGATGTGAAACCTGGTGGCCACAGACGGAATGGCTATTTAGGAGGCTTGGACAACACGGAGGGATGAGTTGATAACCTCCTGGAGTAGGCTGTTGACAATGGGAATGGAAAGGACAAATGTGAGAACATTCCTAAGGACTTGTAAACAAACAACTTCTCTGCTAAAAAATAAAATCCACAGAACTGATTGTAAACATGCATCTACACACAATTGCTCTGTTTGCAAATTGACTGTATTTACATGTATACAGACTGTAGCGCATCACATAAGCTGGCTGTAATTCTCTGCAACTATTAGAATGGGGAATTTGTCCCATATGTTGTGCAAAGCAAATAGGGAAAAATGTTCATCTTTCTGTGAAAGTGCTTGGGGTTTGTGTGTGTGTGTGTGTGTGTGTGTGTGTGTGTGTGTGTGTGTGTACACCTGGAATGCATCGTGCAACAGAAAGCTTAAACTACAGATGGATTTCCCAGACTCCTCTGAGGAATCAGACTACTTCCTGTAACTCCTTTTTCCGCAGTTGCAATTGGTAATGAGTGCAAGGGGCCACCGGGGAAGTGGATGGGAATTCACTGGGTTTGTCTGTGGAAGAAACCCTGATAATTCAAAGACACTGATATCTCAGATATCAAAGAGGGTGAGCCAACCAATTATGTGATAGCCTGAGATTCAATTTACAACCTCCTTCCATCATCCAATCAGGTGTATTGATTTTACTTCCTAATTATGTTTGAATTATGCACATTATTGTAGTCAGCCCTTCACCATCTCCCCCAAACACAGCGCAAAACCCTGTTCTTAACCACACCACGGCTAGTCAGAGGAAGGTCCCTCATATTCCTATAAAGGGATGTGGGGGTCAGTTTCTGCTTTCTTGGTGCCCCCTTCTCAGCAAGTCTGCCTCACAGTCCCAGCTAAAGAAACACACAGCACACATAATACTGCTGTCCACAGTGTACTTGGGCCTGACCCACAATGGGCCTATGAGATTCTTTTTCTCAAGAATTTGAAATTAGGACCCAAAGACTCTAATTAGCTGTAAGCATTAGATCTTGTGATTAATTGTGATACATCAACCTAGCCAAGTAAGAAACTCCCCAGCAGGTGAGTAAAGCACAGTTCTGGCAGTCTGTGGGCGACTGGCACGCAGGCCAGCAAACTGAGAAGGAAAGGCCCACCTCGTTGTGGGCAGCACCAACCAGTAGGCCTGTAGCCTGGATGGAACAAAGAAAAGGAAGTTCCCGCTTTTCAAAGCGCTCTGGTCTGCTTCAGTGGGTGCGTCTTTTGCTGCTGTCCTTGCCTTCGGGCGTCAGTCTCAGTTTCTTCAGCCTCCAAAGCGGGCTTGGGCTCGCACCAGCAGCTCTCCAGGGAGCTTCAGGCCTTCGACCTTGGACTGGGCCTGCATCGTGGATTGCTCTTGTTCGGCAGCTTCCAGCTTTTCAGGCTGAGCACATACTACATCCCCTGGCTCTCCAGTGTGCAGTCGCCACTGTGGACTCTTCACCTCTGATCCTATGAGTCTATTAATAACGGGTTCTCTTGCATAATTCTACATACATTTTCTATTGATTTTGTTCCCCTGGAGAACCATAACCAACACAGATCTGAAGGCTTGGAGGCCATTTGTGGGAAACCAAGGTGAACCACGTGGGAACAGAGAAATGGGATTAATCTGGCTCCAGTGGATGTGAAAGAGGGAGATGGAGATGAGGGGAAGAGCAAAAGAGAGAGAGAGAGAGAGAGAGGCTACTAGCCACTCTGATTCGGAGGTATTTCTCTTCCCAGTTCCGGATCTTGTGAGGCCACTTTGCACTTCCTCCCTGGGCTCTAAGACACTTCTGTACATCCTCATAACAGCCCCTGCTTGATCTCAAGCAGTTCAAAGTGATTTCTACTGTTCGCACCACACGAGCTCTAACTGATGTCCCACGGCATCTACCCCACGCTCCACCTTAGCCCCTGCTCTATTATACGGCAGGTGTTTATTCACCATCTCCCTTCCCTGTTGGGCTTTGAACATCCCTGGGGGCAAAAACTTGTCCAGTTCACCTTTTGAATCCCCAGTACTTAGGAGAGTGACTGGCCTACAGTAGATATTCAGTAGGTGTTTAGAAAGTACTTTTAGAGCTAGAGGTCAACCCTTTCCCCACTGACATTGATTCTGCCTTAGCACGACTCTATTTTCCCATTGAGTTTTGACAATACAGACGTTAAGCACAAGCAATTGCTTCAGGGCAGGTCTGGGAATTGTGAAGTGCTGTACCGGGGGCTGTGAATGCCAGACTTCTGGGCTACAAAGGACCTCGAGAGGCCATTGATCAAGAAAACTTCACACCGCTTCTTGTAGCAGGTTGGCCACTCAACTTTTATTTAAAGACATTAACTTCAAACAAACACACGCATGCCCACACACACACACACACACACACACACAAACTGCAGAGATTCTAATGGAAAGCTTGAATTAAAAAATTCATCCACAGTGTCATCACCACAATAAAGTAACCTATTCTCGCGACATCCCCTGCCAGTCCTTGTTTGTACACATTTCTATGACTTTCACAGGGTCATAGTCATCATGTAGATAAAAATGTTTACTTAACAATCATAATTTTTTTTTCCATTTTGTTCCAGGGACTTTCTAAGTTTTAATGGCTCCATAATATCTTAAGTGATTACATATGCATTAAATTCTTAAATTCTCTTACTGTAAACATTCACATTGTTTTTCTTCTCCTTCTTCCTTCCTCCTAATATAAAAGTTGTTGCCTTGGACATCTTTGCACTGATTCTTTTTTCTTTTGTATTTATTCTTTTTTTTTTCTTTTGTGTTTATCCTTATAGGCTAATTCTCCCCAAGTCCTTGTTACTGGTATAAAGCTGTATTTTTGTTCGACAGCAAATATATACTGAGAAGCTGTTGTTTACACTGCTAAATGCTGGATACATCATCGTGAAAATAATATCTAAACCTTGGTGATGGAGAAACACATAATAGCAGATAAGGCTCTTTAAGAGCAGATTTAGGCTCTTCCAAGGCAAAATGCTAGAATACACAGAAGAACAAGTTGCTGTAAAGCCCAGACTAACCTGTCTGAGAGATGCTCAATTTGCCATTTTTCTTGCTAAAGGCTGCATGTGTTCCTGCCCACAGCAATGTACGGCTGTACCAGCTTCCTGCAATCTCTGCCCCAATGTCATTATGAAAGACATTCAAAGGAAATTTCAAACTCCTCGGAGAGTAAATGAAAATGAACAGCTATTGAACTCTTATGTTCCACAGAATGCTTCACATACAATTTAATCCTTTTGGTAACAATGGGAGGCAGCTGTTATTATTTTTGCCCCATTTTACAGAATAAGAAGTAGAGGCTCAAAGATGCAGAATGACTGGCCAGAGGCACACAGCTAGAAAGTCATAGGGCCAGGCCACAAACTCATTCAGGTCAGCTTCGCAGTCCTGTTCCCTCCCGGGGCTGCCACACCACCAGGAGAAGCTGCTAGGAACTGCAGCCCCCTCGCTGGGCTTGGGGACCACTTGGTTCCATCCCCTGTAATGTGAAGCCTTCTTTCCAGCAAGAGGCTCCTGGAAAGCATCACCTTGTTCTTTGTTTTACGTCTGTTCAAAGGCACTTTCTCTTTGCTCTCCCCCCACACCATCAGGGCCCTTTCTAACCCCTTGCCCTTGGGGTAAAGCAGGGTCATTCGGATGACATTGGGGGCCCACGTGCTAGGGACCTTGTGCGCCCACAGTGAAGAACACAACCTTTGCTGCTTATTATGTATCAGTGTGAGCTTCCTAGGAGGTAATATTCATCCCCCACATGCAGACATGCACTTACACAAACACTGAAGCATGCTTGCAAAGATTTCCTGGCTCAGGAATTCCTAGAAACGAATCTGCATCTAAATAGGGAGAAGTTGTCTCAGGGTGGGCTCCCACGAAACAGTGTCTGAGACAATGGATGTAGGGACAGGGATGAGGGAAACACTGTGAGTTCAGGGAGTTCCTGCCTCCGCCTGACCCCAGGGAGCTCTGGGTGTTACCCTGTTGGGGAAACACAGTAATTAGACCAGAGTTGGTCTCAGCCAGGGAAGCGAGTTGAACTTTGGTAGTCCCGTTGCTGGCAGGCTTTGGGGATGAAATTTGTATTAGTCACTTTCCCATTGCCAGGACAAGATATCTGACACCTACAACTTAAAGGAAAGGTTTATTTTGGCTCAAAGTTTCAGTGGATTCAGTCCATGGTCAGCTGGCTCCAAGGCAGAAACAGCATGGCAGAGGGGCAAGGGGGAGGAAAACTGCTCACTGCATGGAGGCCAGGAAGCAGAGAGAGGGAAAGGAGGCAGGGATGTGAACACACCCTTCCACTGACCTGCCTCTTCCAACCAGATCCTACCTGCTAACAACACATGGGCTACAGAAGTCATCAGTGGATGAGTCCACCGAGGAGTACAGCTCTGCAGGACCCAGCCACCTTCCGGACACGTGAGGCTTTGAGGGTACACTTTGGATCCAAACCCTAACACAATTCTGTGCATGAATGGCTCTCTGGACCTGGGCAAAGCACATCTAGCCACCCTCAGGGGTCCTCTGGAAGAGATAGCAGGTACAAGCTGCCAGAAGAGCAGGCAGAAGTGGGAGATGGGTGTAGAGACTGTGCAAATAGCATCTTACTGGGAAGAGGCCCACGCTGAACTCCTACCTGGCAGTGAGGCACGCAGACTGGGGAGACCTGGATCTGCACTCCAACTTCATTATGTTAGATGCATAATGTGACCTTGAGAGACTCAGCTTTCCCCTTTGTCAGATGAGAGTAATATCTTCTAGGGGAGATGTGAAGATTTGAGATCTGTTATTGGAAGCGTTATTTTGATGGCTATCCTAAGCAGGTGAGCAATAAATGGTAGCTATTAGCTCCACCCCAATACAATATAATTTGTAAAATATGCTAAACCCAACTGGATCATACACACAAAAAGCCCTTTCTTATGTCACGATGTGATAAGACCTAGAGATTGGGGTATAGTTTTCCTATCACTTTGCCTGTGTAGACAACGCCTTACTTAGAGAAAGCCATCAATCAGGAAATCGGAAATAAACATCTTTTCCGAGCAGGAAGAAACATTATTCCTGCTCATCGGTGCTATTTTTAAAATATTTGAGCAGATTCAAAAGGAGAGAAAGGAGCATAACAAGCCCCTAGAGAGAGTAAGAAACCTGGTTTCAACAATGATGAATTCACCACCAGTCTTGTCTCATTTATCCCCAACATGTCCTTCTCTGCTGTATTATTTGGATGCAAATACTAGCTATTGTATCACTTGATCCATGAATACTTCCATATGCAATGCTAAAAGCTAGGGCACTACTCTTTTCATATTAACTCTTAAATTAGCATACAGTGAAATTGCTTTTTTGCAGTGCATGTAGTTCCATGAATTTTCACCCATGTATTATGGGTTTGTGTGACCACCATTATAATCAGGACACATAATAGTCCCGTCACCTTGGAGTTTTTTGTCCATAGCTCCAATGCTATCACCACACCTTTAAAAAAACAAGAGTCACGGATCACCTTTTAAGGATAAACTGACCCTATTTCTGTATAATTACAAGTAGTCCCTCCACACGTCCCAATGCACAGTATCCTTTGCAAAGGAGAAGTTCCTATCCACACACTCAATGTGCCATAAGTACGATGCATTCTATGCGAGTTTTTTACCCTGACTTTTGCCAAAGGTCCAAGTGCCTGGTGTGGTGGCGCACACCTGTAATCCCAGCTGAGGAAGGAGGATCACTGTGGAGTTGAAGGGAGGTTGAGGCAGGAGGATCACTGTGAGCCGAGGCCAGCCTGATCTACGTGGTAAGTTCAAGGCCAGCCTGAACTACATAGAAAGACTCTGTCTCAAAAAACAAAACAAAAATACAGTCCTCTTCCTATGATAGATATTTAATAACACTCTCAGTCCTCCTAATTAGTAGGATTAGCCACTTTAACATAAGTATTGAAATTTTAGAGCGAAGAGTGCTTTTAAATTCTTGCACAATGATACAGAACTTTATCTGAAATAACTCAAATACTGCCTTTTTTTTTTTAGGCAAACAGAATCTTACAGCTGGAGGAGAGCTTAAAAATCCCTCACCGGGGCTGGGGATTTAGCTCAGTGATTAGAGCGCTTGCCTTGCAAGCACAAGGGCCTGAGTTCGATCCCCGGCACCACAAAAAAAAAAAAAAAAAAAAAAAAATCCCTCACTGAGGTTCCCTCATTTTGTGGATGAGAAAGTCAACTTGGAGAAGATTAAACTTTTACAAAAGGCGTACAGCTGACCAGGAGAAGAGCTGAGACCAAAATTTGAGGACTCTTTCCAGTCTGTCCTGTTTTGTTGTTTTCTGAGACAGGGTCTCACCCCGTAGCCTGGCTGTCCTCCCCTCTGGGTGCTGGGGTTATGTGTGTGCGGCACCAAGCCTGGCTTCCTCACACCCTTTCACTGGCCTCTTTCTTTCCTGCCGCTGTCACCCGAGCATGCAGTCCCTCGCCACTTACAAGCCAATGTGTCATGGGTAGCAGGTTGGAGCACTTAAAGCTACCGAAAAAAGTGATTTATGAAATGTTCAGAAAAGGCCGATCTGTCAAGGTAGAAGGCAGATTAATGGTTCCCTGGGACAAGGATTCACTGCAAATGACTTGGGGGTCCCTTTAGAGTGATAAAAATATTCCAAAACTGAATTGTTGTGGTGTTTGCACAACTTTAAAATTTGCTAAAAACCTACACTTTGTATAGGTGAATTTTATGGTGTCTTAGTTAAATTATACTTCAATAAATCTGTTCTTAAAAAAAAGCTACACAAACATGTTTAATGATCTCTTATAACCAGACATGTGAACCTGTAATCTACTTTCTTGGGCACCTTGGCCTTTTCTCCTCCTGCTTCTACCCTATGGTGCCAAAATGGCTGCTGCAGCTCCAGATGAGGTCCACACATACACCAAGAAGAAACATGGTATTTGTGGGTTCTGAGCCCCTAACTGTCTCTTGTATAAGTTGAAGTCCTCCAGGCAATTTCCTCTGGCTTTTTTGGCAGAGCCAGTCATGTCATTCCTCCCCTATTCACAATAGAAACTGAGAAAACAAACACTGTATTTCCCTGAAAATAAAACCTAACTGGAAAATAAGCCCTAGCGTGATTTTTCAGGGTGCTCATACTATAAGCCCTACCTCCAAAATACGCCCCAGTTAAGACTGCCAGCCAGACGAATGCATTTGGTACATCCATTGCAACACATGACAGATGTATTAAATTATAAAAGAATAATAGTAATATATAATTAAATATAAAATATTATTGACACTAATTCTTGAAATAAATGATAATATAATTTATGATTAAGTATTTGTAAATACCAAAGCAAGTGCCTTAGAAAGAGCAGTAAAGGCCTATGTAAAGAGATGAACTTGAGACATGACACATAGATAATGGGTACACTTTATGATGAATGGATATGGCTGTGTCTAATATAAATCACCATAATTCAGTATGTAGTGTGTTGTAACAGACGTGCTTAATGCACTCACATGAACTAAAGAAATGTTTTCTGAATTTTGGTGCTTGCAATTTTTCATCGCTTTTGTGTGGCCCATCATTCTTAACTGTCATTTTTGGGCCACTCCTGTCTGGTCAGTCTTCAGTGAACATTTGCTGTGATGGAAACTCTGGGAAGCCAGCCTGCAAGCGGTCGTGGCTCGGGTGAAGAATTCCTGGGATAAAATCCCTGAGCACCGTGGTGCCAGGACACTGTGAGCAGGCTACGTGGACAAGAAGCGCTCATTTAAGGACAGGAGACATTGGGCCAAGGGTGCTGCAGGAAATGGAGTCTCGAGAAATTCAGGCCAGAATTCAGGGTTTGGAGTGTTATGATGATGTTCCAGAAGATCACATGACTGTATCTGAATAAATGTGGATTTCTGTATATGAACAGATGAGTAAATGTAGATTGTTATACAGGAATACATGTAGATTACTGTACATAAAGTAAAAATAAGATATCCCCTGAAAATAAGCCCTAGTGGGTCTTTTGGAGCAAGAGGACACACCTTATTTTGAGGGAAATATGGGAGTGGAGATAGCAAGACTATCTCAGCACTGGAGCTCCCTGCACAGCCTCCTGAGCCAAAGCAAGAAGAAGGCTGAGTGGGGGGTAGACAGATCAAGTGGGTGGTTCAGTGTGGCTGCCACACCAGAAAATGCAGAATGTGCTAAATATGCCTTAATTTGTTGAGTTTCTATAGCATAACGGTTACCAGCACAGACTCTGGAGAGAATGACTGCCGAGGTTCCATGCCAGTCCCGAGGTGGCAGGCCGAATCGGTCCCCCAGATTCACACACGAAGCCCTGACCCCATGCCCTGGAGGTGGGGCCTGGAAGGAGGATGCTAATTGACAGTGAGCCCTCAGGGTGGGGACGGCCCTGGAAAGCGACAGTGGAGGTGGTTCCGTAGCCCAAGGGAAACCATTCCTGACAATGCCTCGATCTTGGCACGCAGTCTCCAGATCAGTGAGAAAACACATTTGTGTTTAAGTCTACGCAGTCTTGTTATAGAGGCCCTGGGAAACTGAAACACCCCACTCACTGTGTGCCCCTGGACGAGTTAATTAGCCACACTGTGCTTCTGTTTCCCTCTCTACAGTAACGCCTGCTTCACAGAGCGATGGGGAGATCATGGGAGTGAGAGCAGTAGGTGCCAGTCCCTGGGGAAGGACAGAGTTCCGCCTGCTCCAGGCTGCTCCAGAGGCCAGCGTGACTGTCACGCACGCTGAGGAGACAGTGCAGGAGGGGGCTGAAGAGGGTCTCAGCCAGACCACACAGCCCCTGGTAGGCAGGGAAGGCACTGGGGTTTTAGGTCTTCGTGATGTGAGAAGCCACAAACGAGAAGCCTGGGCTGTAAAATGTGCTTGTTTGTACTCACTGTGGCTGCTGTGTGGAGATGGACTGAAAAGGGACAAGAGCAGGAGTGAGGAGACCAGCTGTGAATAATATCAGGTGAAAGAAGCCCGGGCGTGGAAACTTCCATGCCTCCCCGCCTCGGCCATGGCTGCCCTTCTGCTTCACCCTTCCTCTGAGAGCCCGGAGATGCCCACCTTCCCTTGACTGGTCAGCGGGAGCAGAGGTCAGAGCAAGGCAGGCGTCCCTGGCGGGAGGATGGACAAGCACGTGCCAGTCGCTGCCAACTGGTCGTGAGGACACTTGGGCACCAGTTGGAGACCCATTGGCGTGGAGCTACCTCTGGAGGAAGCAGGACATTTCACAGACTTTTTGTTTGTTTGTGTTTCTTTTTGTTTTTTGAGAGAGGATCCTACTATGTATCTAGTTCCGGCTAGCCTCAAAATCACAGTAATCCTCCTGCCTCAGCCTCCCGAGTGCTGGGATTACAGGTGTGCACTGCCTCACCCAGCCCAACATTTCACAGACATAAAGTCTTCTTTCCTCATTGTCCCTTACCCTTCTTCCTCTTTTCCAGTCCCAGTGTAATGTAAGGAAATTTGTCCTACCGATATCCACCCAAATCTCTGTTTTAGGCTGGATGTATTCACTGCAGGTTCGAAGCAGTATTTCAGTGTGCAGTGGTTTTGCTTTGGGCAGGAGGTTGGCTTTACTGCCCAGAGACAGGTGGCTGGGGGTACATAAGGGGGCTCTGTGAGAAGCAAGGGAAACATGATGCTTTTATCTCTTTCTTTCGGTTTCTTAATCGCTAGGTAGAAATAAAATCCAAACAAGCTGTGGCCTGGAAGAACATGCCCTCCTCTGTGCAAGCTGATAAGATCCAGGACTCTGACCAAGTCCAGACAGAGGTGAGGCCGTAGGACAAGCCTCCGGGTCTTAAAATGACTGAACGGAACATTCCACCTAGAGTAGGCACAGCCTTTTCCCCTTTGAAATTGATCAAACAACCCCCTGACCCTGGTCACAGAACAGCAACTTGGGTGGGGTGATGTTCCTTGAGGGCCCATTAACCACATCAGTGCAGCCCAGGCCTCCCCAGGAGCACCTGCCACCCTGGCATTGCCCACATTTCCCAGGAGCAGGCACTTTGGCTGCCTGTCCTGGGCACTGTCTCATGCGAGCTCTTTTGTTGGAGATACAAGAACCCCCAGCAGTCACTGGTTCTGTAATATCATCAGAGCCTGGCCCCACAGAAGGTAAGTCTGGGAGCATCTGTATTTCCTTTTCCTGGAGTGGGTGACCCTCACCTGTCTCTCTGGGGCAGGGACTCGCCCTCTGGGGCAAACGGGGAAGAGTTCCACAAAGTGGGTGTGATGGTCAAGTTTATTTGTGATGATTTGATTGGCTTGGGATCCACCCAGGGGATTGGTGGTATGGCCTTGGAGTCTATATCTGGTCCTCATCCCTTCCTCTCAGGTACTGCTCCCCTGCTCAGCTTTCAGACCACAATGAACTGAACACCTTGCTCCACCACACACTTCTGCCCTGATGCTTCTTCCTTAGGGCCAGCTAACCATGGACTGACTCCCCTGAAAATGTAAGTCCAATTAAAGCACGCCCCCTTTAAACTGTTTCAGGTGTTGTGTCCAGGCAACAGGGAAACTGACTAATACAGTGGGAGAGGTGGCACTGATATTCTCAACCATTAGCTAGACACATGCATGTTTGTGTGATACGAATACAGGTAGAGCTGTTCTTAGAGAGTAAAACATTTGTTTCACTGTTCTAACCTGCAAACTTTGGGGATGTGGAGGGATGGTTTGGTCGGAACCCTCTAGGATAGCAATGATCAGAAGTTGTGAGTAGCTCTACTAGTCACAGCTAAGAAGGACCAGAGCCGACTCCACCCTTCTGCCCACAGAGACAGCAGCTGGTTTCCAGGCAACCATGATGCTCCCTCCCTGCTGAGCATTAGGAGCACTCATTTATCAACTCAGGCTACTCTAGATGCGATTACTAATCAGGTTGCATCTGTGTAAACCTGTTAATGGCTCAGGACAGGGGTAGATACCACAGTGACATGTCTCAGCCCCAGACAGCATGGGTGAGCCTACATCTAAAGTCATAGTCTGTGAGGGCTGGAAGATTGTCTCAGGTCCATGGCTTTAATTTCACAGCCAAGACCTGGAGAATTTGGTGAAGGTGACAGTCAGTTAGTGGTACAGGCACCCTCTTGCACTAACTCAGCTCCCTGAAAAGAGGTCCATAGGTAGGGTGGGACTTCACTGGCTTGGGTTGATTCCCCAGGGACCTCCTTCTCACCCTGCACTCTGTCTTGCCTATTAGAAACACGAAACGCCCCTTGCACGCTGTGCTTGTGAAGCTGCCCTCAGTGCCACTAGCTCACAATTAGCGGGGGCCGGGGCTGACCTGATGGGAAGCATCACAATTCTGTCCTCTCAAATCCTTTCTCTATAGGGACAAAAGCTGTCAACAAAGCCAGCCCGGGAGACCTCCACCCCGCACTGCATGGGGCAAGCTGGGGTCAGCCTGCCTCTGCAAGGCCCAGGGCTGTGAGGGTGTGGGGGAGCTGCCTGGGGAGATGGCAGGGCAGCACTAGGGAGACAGGGTGCGTGAGGGCTGCAACTGGTGGCACAGAGCACCTGCTTTCCAGTTAGAGTGCTCAAAGGGCAAAGACAGGCAGAGGACTGTCAGGCTCACAGGGCGGCTGTGGTCTGAGACCGTGGGGCCGGTTCTCAGGGGCTGGGCTGCGGGACCAAGCAGAAGCAGGGTTATCATTAGCTCCGTCCCAGCAGCTCAGCCCCCGGTGAGCTTGGAATCCAGGGAGCTGGAAGCTGCCTCACCAAGCGCACCTTCTTCCACAAGTCACCATGGTTCCAGTGAAGGCGGCCCTTTAAGGAGAAAAGGCTAGAAGAGAAAACAAAGAGCAGGGGCCAGAGATAAAATAGCACTTTGTGAGCTGGGAGGCAGGTCTGTTGTTTTATTTTGTTTCTGGTGGTACTGAGGCGCAATCTGTTAGCGGTGCACACTAGGGAAGTGCTCTACCGCCAGGCTATATCCCCAGTCATTTTTACTTTTTAAAGTGTTAGACAGGGTCCCACTAAGTTGCTCAGACTGGCCTTGCACTTTTTGATCCTCCTGCCTCAGCCTCCCAAATGACTGGAATTAAAGGGGTGGTGTCCCTAGCCTTTGCAGGGGAAGGTGGGAATGTTTCACCACTCAGTAAATGGTCATGGAGAGTCTATCTGGTGTCAAGAACTGCGCTCAGCTAGTGGCCTGCTGAGGAGCACCAAGGCCACAGGCGATGCGGAGGCTCCCTTTCTTCTCAGTGGCTATCTTTTCTCCGCACCCCACTTGGATCTTCAGCAGCTGCAGACCTGCCCAAGCCCCGGTAGGTACAGGAGTGTGGTGACCAGGTGTATGCTGGCAAAATGTGGAATGTTATTATGCCTCCAAGAAAGGCTTCGCTCAACTTCTTTTTTGAGACCAGTATCCTCCATGATAACCAAAACCAAAGACATCACAATAGGTATAAATTAATATGCATTGTTTTAAGAGGTCTCATTTATTTTATATGATTATTTAATTTTTCCTCCGAGTGGTTAATGTTTGCATAAATACTCTTTAAGGAGGTAGAATCCACGTGTGTGTTAAGAAGGATTTAAATTCCATTTTGCTTGAAAAATCCTTGCTCAGTGAGCCATACGTGATTTCTGTGGGGGTATTCAGCCTGTTTTGTGGAAACGACGTGTTTGTGGCTCGTCTTCCCCGCTTACATGTCTGCGTCCTTGAAACTTGGACCAGCCTTTTCCCTCAGAGCTGGTATTTGATACGCAGTTGAGCTCTCGAAAGGGGAAATAGAAGAAAGGAAACTGGAAGAGAACTTGGAGATGAATTCAAATGTGTGTACGTGCAAAAGGGATAAGAACAATAAGAAGCGTATCAGTCACTGCTCACTAGAGAAAGATTTAATGCAAGATACATAAGTAGTTAAGGATTTATAAAGCAGACTTACAATGGCCGCCCACGGAGTCAGGTGTGGAAGAGTGTAGAAGGGCTGTCTGCGCGCTGGAGATCTGAAGGGTCTGGTCACAGGTTGAAGGCCCGGAGCTCATGGTGGTGTCCCCTGCGAGCCTGTACCAGGAAATCGAAGACTGTGCCAGGAGACAATGTCCGAGGCAAAGGTGAAGACCGGAGCTCCTCCGAAGAAAGAGAAAGCGGCCTTCCTTCTTCTTTTCCCTTTTATCCCATTCAGGCGAGGAGTCTGTTCGTTGGTGCCACTCACACCCAGGGCGGGTCTCAGTCACACCCAGAACTATGTGGATCCAATTTAGTTGGGTGTTTCTTACTCAGATTGACATAATCGGTTGACTTTCACAAGAAGTAAGGCTGGGAAGTGCAACAAGAGAAGTCCGTACCAAACAGCTGGAATGTCATTTTTTATGTTATCATTTTATAAAATTTTTTATTAGTACATGTGTACGCTACATAATGATTACACTTATCATGGGGGAATTGGTACGTGCACGTAAAATATCTAATTCCTTTTGCATCCCCTTCCCCTCTCATCCCTCCCTGCTCCCTCCAACTCTTGTTCTCTTTCCTGTTTGCAGAAGTTCTGTATCCATTTTGTCCTCATTTCTCTTTTTTATTTATTCTTTTTTCCTTCCCTCTCTCCACTTCTTAGTCCCTTTCCCATTTGAAAAGATCTCCCTGCTTCCCATTATTTATCTTTTTTTGTTTGCTTGTTTGTTGGCTTGTTTTTGAGACAGAGTCTCCCTATGTACTTCAGGCTGGCCTTGAATCACTTTGTAGCCCAGGTTAGCCTTGAACTCGTGGTAATCCTCCTGCCTCAGCCTCCTGAGTGCTGGGATTACAGGCATGCACTGCCATGCCGTGCTATCTATCTTTTATTTTGCTCTTTGTACTTTAGATTTCTCCTATAAGAGAAACCATGCAATATTTATATTTGTGTGTCTGACTTATTTCACTTAACATTATGCTGTCAAGGTGTATCCATTTACCTACAAATAGCCTCATATCTATCCTTTTTCATGACAGAGTAGCACTCCATTGTGTATAAATAGTAAATACATTTCCTTTGTCCATATGTCTGTTGATGGGCGTATAGAAATAGAAGAAAGGCTGTTTCCAAGATCTCAATTTGCTTATCATTGTGATCTTGGATATAGAAAATCTTAAAGAAGAACACACACACACACACACACACACACACACACACACACTGAAGCTAATAAATGAGTTCAACGAATGTCAATTATGTGATCAATACACAAAAATCAACTGTTATTATATAGCAGTAATAAATAAGTTAAAAACAAAACTAAGGACAGAATTCATTTACAATTGCATGAAAATGAATGAAATACTCAGCCATAAATATAATAAAAGAAATATAAGGCTGAGCATGGTAGTATATACCAGTAATCCCACACTCTAGGAGGCTGAGGCAGAAGGAGCCTAAATTTAAGCTCAACCTTGGGGAACTTGGCTAGAAGCTGTCTCTAAATTAAAAAGACTTGTGGTGTGGTGGTGCCTGTAATCCCAGCACTTGGGAAGCTGAGGCAGGAGGATTCCTGCAAGTTCAAGGTCAGCCTGGGCTATATCATGAGTTCAAGCCCAGCTGGAATACATAGCAAGACTCTGTCTCAAAAAACACACACACACACACAAAGTGAAAATAAAGAAAGGCTGGATTAGAGATTAATGTGTAAGTGTGGAGACCCTGTTCAAGCCCCAGACCACGAGAAGGGGGAGAGAGGAAGGGGGAGGGGGAAGAGAGTGAGAGGGGAAAGAAAAGAAGGAAAAAAATAAATAGATATAAAACACATATTCTGAACCTATAAAATATTGTTGAAAGAAATTAAAGACTTAGATAAATGGAAAAACATCCCTTTATCATGGTTTGGAAGGCCAAAAATTAAGATGGCAAAATCTGACCACTTGGTCCACAGATTCATGGCAGTCCCTGTCAAAATAGCAGCTGGCTTCTTTGCGGAAAGTGACAAGTCTATCTCAGAACTTGTATGTAAATGAGAGAGACTCAGAATAACCAAAACAACCTTGAAAGGGAACAAAGTTGGAGGCTGTAAGTTGTTGTAGCAGAACAGCACACGTTAAATAATTTATAATAAACAGAAATGTATTGGCTCCTGGCCTTGTGGGCTGGGAAGCCCGAGCTGGAGGGGCATCAGGTGAGATCTTTCTTGCTGTGCCATCCTGTAACAGAAGGAAGGTCAGACAGTGAGAGAGAAAGAGTGTGCAGGCGGGGCCAAAGTTATCTCTCTCATCCAGAACCTGCTCTTGCAACAACAGCATTAATTCTTCTTGCAGTAAGATTCCTCCTGGCCTGACCGCCTCCCACCAGGACCCACCTCCCAACACCCCGCATCAGAATTAAGTTTCCAGCGTGTGCTCTTCGGAAGACCCACCAAAACCACATCCCGAGTTCAGAATCTCCTACTGTAATTGAGACAGCATGGGGCTGGCATAAGGTAGACATATAGATCAATGGAAGAAAATTGAGAGTCCAGAAATAAACTCTCGTATTTGTAGCCAATTGATTTTTTAACAAAAACGCCAACACAATTTAATGGGGAAATAATTGTGTTTTTTTTAAATTGTGCTGAGTCAGTGGGACGACTATATGTAAAAGAATGAAGTGTGTCTATCACATGTAAAAGAAACTCAGAATAAATCAAGGATTTAAAGGGCTGAAGCTAAAAACTCTTAGAAGAAAACATGGGAGTAAATTTGGTGACCTTGGATTACGCAAAGTCATCATATATATGACACCAAAACTTTAAGGAGCAAAAGAAAAAATAGGCAATTGGGAATTTACCAAATTTAAAATTTTTATGTTTCATAGGATAAAGATAAGAAGACAGCCACCAGAATGGGATAAAATATTTGATTATCATATTATCTGATACCTAACATATATAAAGAGCCCTCATGCCTAATGGTTAAAAGTCAAATAACCCAATTTTAAAATGGTCAAGGTGAATGAGGCAGTGCATACCTATAATCCCAGTACTCCAGGAGGCTGAGGCCCGAGGATTGAAAGTTCAAGTCCAGCCCGGGCACTTTACTGGCTTAATGAAATGTTGTCTCCGGGGGGGAAAAAAAAGGAAAAAAGGCTGAGGACACAGCTCAGTGCAAAAGCCCTTGGTTCAATCCCCAGGATGAAAGAATGGATGAATAAAATTTCAAATATAAAAATGGGCAAGTGATCTGAGTAGACATTTCTTCAAAGAAGGTATGCAGATGGCCAATAAGCATATGAAAAGTTGTTCAAGATCTTGGCCCACAGGGAAATGCAGATCAAAACTGCGAGATGCCACTTCACTCATTACGATGGCTATAATTAAATTTTTAAATAAATAATAACAAGTGTTGGTGGGTTGGGGATTTAGCTCAAGTGGTAGAGCACTTGCCTAGCAAGCACAAGGCCCTGAGTTCAATCCCCAGCACCCCCCTCCCAAAAAAAAAACAAGTGTTAATAAGGATGTTGAGAGATTAGCATCCTCATAGCATCCTTATGCTACACTGGACATAAGGTACAGACATTTTGCTGGAGTCTGTTACTTCCTCAAAAGGTTAAATACAGATTGAACAATTCTGGTGGTATGTAGATAGCCAAAAGAAATGAACCTCATACACACACAAAACCATGAACACCCGTGTTCACAGCAGCATTATTCATAGTAGCCAAAAGGTGTGGACAATCCAAATGCCTATCAAGAGATGAACGAATAAGCAAAATGTCACATATCTGTTCAGTGGGTTATGATCTGACAAAAACAGAGAAGGAATTAAATGTCGATACATGCTTCAATGTAGACAGACACATTAAAGAGTTCAATTATATGAAATATTCAGAATGGGGCATCCACAGTGACAGATTTTGAGGGGCAGGAGAATGGGAAGGGATGTCTTTTTGAGGCAATGAACATACTTTAAAATTGACTACAGAGATGGTTGCACAACCACATGAATATATTAAAAATGTTCGAATTGGACCTTTCATTGGATGCATTGTGTGTCATGTGGATTCTAAAAGCTGTGATTTTGAAGTGACTTTGCTCTCTATTGACTCGGATGGATTTCTAGGATATGTTTTTTTATTTTTTATTTTACTAGTACATGTTTGCAGTACATGATGTTTACATCATCTTAGTGAATAGGCACATGTACTTAAAGTATCTTTATTCTTTTTATTCCCCTTCCTCTCCCCACCTGCCTCCCTCCCTCTGTCACTAGATCTTCTTTCCCCATTTCCATTATTGGTGTTATTATTATTTAGTTCATATTTGCAACATATAATGATTACATGCATTGCGAGTAGTTGGTATAGGTACATAAAACTTCTCGAATCTTTCAGCACCCCTTTTTCCCTCCTCCATCCTCAGGCCCTTGATCCTCTTCCCATTTGCCAAAGATCTATCTTTTTGCTTCCTTTTATCAGTCTTTTATCTTGCTCTTTATTTGTACTTTGGATTACCCAAATAGAACCCATATGGTTCTGTTTAAGCTTATGTGTCTGATTTATTTCATTAAACTTTACGTTTTCAAGGTGCATCCATTTTCTAACAAATGTCTCAAAATTTATCCTTCTTTGTAGGTGTGTAGAATTTCAATATGTATAGATAGCGTGTTTTCTTTATCTCTGATATACTTGTAAGTCAGAAAAGAGAGTTCCATAGTAATATATATGTACTATAGCCCCATTTTTATGTTAAAAATGTGAATATATCCTTAAATTAGCACCAAATTAAAGGATATGTGCCAGGCTAACATTGGAAGTGGGAAGAGTTTGGAGGCAATGAGAGATTATTAACTTTACCATTAAATATATTTGGATTTTTCTGCTTTTTAATTGAGCTTATAGAACCAAGTATTGAAAAAATGAAATTTAAAAAAAGGAAAGGAAAGGAGTTAAAAGAGCAGGAGGCAGTAAGAATGGCAGATTAGAGCAGGGCAGAGTGGAAAGCAAGAGGCAGAAGAAAGGGAGTCAGCTGAGGTGAGGACAGATGCCCAAGACGTCATACAAGGAAAACGAAGACTCCATTCCGGAATGAAGATGAGGTCGCTGGAAGAGAAAAGGCTCTGACAGGATGAGGAGAGGTTTGGGGTGTCCTCAGAGGGGGGACCACGGGGTTGAAGAGAAGACCACGAGCAGGGCAGGGAGAATCCCATCCACTGACGGGGCAGCTTCCTGTGCAGTGTGCCAGGAGGCAGTCAGGGAGGACTTCCGGGCGAGGGCAAGGATGTCCGGGAAGGAGAGGATGGTGAGGTGGAAGAGGAGTCCCTGCAGCAGCGAGCGCAGCTGGGAACCCAGAGGTCACTCACTGCAAGCTTCGAGGGGCCCTCGACAGAGCAGCTGGAACCCAGGCTACCCAGTGCTGAAAGACTGGAGGCAAAAGCGAACGGCAAGAAAAACCTTACCTTGTGGGAGATTTCTCATCCAAAGGAAGGGAGGTGGGAAACAGGAGCTTGGCCACGAGTTTGAGGTCAGCTTGGGCTACACAGCAAGTTCAAGGCCAACCTGAACTACATAGTGAGAGTCTGTCTCAAAAAACAAACAAAAGGCAGTATTTTAGACATTAGCAACCAGGCCATAAAGGTCACCAGCCTCTCAGACCACGGTGGGGGACCTGGCTGTGCAGGTGGCCTTTTGCTCTGTCCCTGCCGACATTCCATCCTGGATTTAAGGGAAGGCCTCGAGGCAGAGACAGGGCAGTGGGTGGCTGGCAGGGAGAAAAGAAATTACTACCACAGGGCTAAGCAATGTCTGTGGTTAGAGCTCTGAAGGCTAAATCAGAATCACCTAAATTCCTGAAAAGCAGCCATTCATGAGGAATAGAATGCCATACCATCAAATGATTAATCCTGAGCTCTCGGATTTAGAAGTTGTTTTTTAATCAGATAAACAATGGATGCCTCCCATAAACTTCATGCACATGGACCAAAGGCCCACTGAAAGGACTGACTAAGATAAAAACTGTGTGCACTGTTTTGGCCTATGCTTGGGCAGCAAACGACAATCTCCTAGGTGAAATAGGGGAAATGGGGTGCCAGTGAGTATTGGGGCATGGAATCCAGGCTAGATCTGAGGTTCTCCGATTCTCCACACCGGTCACAAAGCACAGATGGAGGAAGAGAACCAGCGCGATCTCACCCAGCACTCCAGAAAACACGGGGAGCGTGCTTGGGGATTCCCAGGTCACATGGCTGTCTCCAAGGTGATCCTGTCAACCTTGGCCATACATCTGCCTCCAAAGTCCGGCACTGCATGCACTTGTCAGGGCCTCAATTTAGAAATACTTTGTCCTTGTCACCCAAGCACTCCCGCCTGCATTGCATGCGCACAGTCTACAAGACGGGCCCTTGATCTATGGTGTGCTGTAGCCTTTCCAAAATAGAATTTCCTGTCTCAAGGAGACCTTGACAATCATCTAAACTGAGCCCTTTAGGGAAAACCTTGGCAGACAGCTATTTCATAGAAGGTTAAACCAACATTTAGAAGCCCAGTCCTTTTAATCCAGTATCTTTACGCCTAACTTTTTTGTTAGAAAGCTTAACTTCTAATTCATACACAGTACACACAAAGGGCTTTTCTTGACACACACCACTCGCTTATAACTCAGGTAGGCTGCCAAGGAGAATCCTCAGAGGGCTAAGGTCTGATGTGGAAGACGAAGTAGCTGATACTCTGGCCAGGTGAGACTCATGGCCACAATCACAAAGCAGTGTAATTCTCTTCCATTGCCTTGTGAGTAGTTGTTTTCCTGTCCCTTGGATGAGTGAATGCACAGGCCCTATGACTTTTGGAGGTCACTCTCAAGTAACTAAAAGGCTTCTGGTTACTTTTAGCCAAAAATACAGTCTTATTTCAGTAATTAATTTGTCTGCTACAGTGTAATAAATCCCTTTACAGCTCCATGGGAAGGTAGATCGCAGTAGGCGCCATTTGTATTTCTCCCAGCCTGGCATGTCTCAAACTGCAGGGGACACATGGGTCTCGGAAATCCCTCTCACTGGACACAAGGTGAGAGAAGACTGCCTTGTGCCCCCTGCTGTGGGTACAGAGCTGACACCCACGGACACCTTCTCTAACTGAAGCGACCTGGTCAGCATCCACTTTGACTCTTTTACACCCCGGGGTAAGGGAGAGGTTGGAGAAACACTGCTTCCACATCCATGTGGTGATCTAGCTCCATTTCAGGACTGTGAGAGGGGCTGACACTATTATCCGGGGCTCTGTCAAAATGGGAGTAATGTAACAGCTCCCATTTAACATCCTGTTCCAGGGATAATCTTGGTGTCTTCCCAATTGCCTCTGTAAGGTTTTCTTTAACAGATACATTTTGAGCAAGATCAAATGCCATTTCAGTAACTTTGCCTGGTTTTGTTGTTTCTTAGAGGCTACCCAAATTACTTCCTGTTGGATAGGTTAGCAACAACTTGGTTATACAGAGATTTTTATTTTAATGGGACTCCTTGAAACCTAAGCAACGGCAGGGATTTCCAGATTCCCTGGGAGGATTATCTGTGAGCTGTGCTTCTCAACTCTGCTTTTTTTTTTCTTTTCCAAACGAATAAGGGAAGTGATTTGACTCATAAGCACCAAAAAATTGGCTTCCCAGGAGAAAATGAACAAGACCCTGAAATCTCTTTGTAATTTAATGCTCTGAGGTGCTTTTAGTTAGACAGCAGACTCACTTAGAAACACCAGTGCTACTCAGATGGATGCACTTTTGTGCTGGTCAGTGCATCCACCAACGTGGTGTGGAAATCACGATGCCTTGTTGTGGTCTGATAGGATGAAGGTGTCCCTGAACACCGACATCCATCCTACTTCACAAAGCCATCGCTGGCCTCTGTCTCTAGGCCTCACCTTATTTCTTCTTTGCTCGTCTCTAACCATCTGCTTGGTCCTTTCCTGGCAGCCTGAAGCATTTTGGGACACTGTCAACTCACAATATATCATTTAAAGGTACTAGATGAATCTTTATGGGCATTCTTTTTTTAAAGGCAACGAGTTCTGGAACAGTATTTTGATCTTACTTGCAGTCTATAAGATTCAAAATATCCGAGGTGCTTCTGAGTACATGGTAGACAACAGATTTTTAATGAGTGTAATATCAAGATCAATAATATAAAGACAGAGGCTGGGGATTTAGCTCAGTGATTAGAGTGCTTGCCTCACAAGTACAAGGCCCCGAGTTCGATCCCCAGCACCAAAAAGAAAAAAAAAATAATAAAATAATAATAATATAAAGACAGAAGCACAGATAAGCTTATAGTTTTGTCTTCAGTTCTCTTGAACTCTAGATAATGTAGCGGGATATAGCCCATATATCTCATAATGTGGATAGCCTCTGCATATGGAAACCGAGTATTCTTCACGGGTGGCATTTTAACATGTCATTCCGAGCTGTGGATATCACTCTCGGGAGTGTAATTCATTTCGCTCTTCGGGTTGATATGGATGATGCTCTGGAGATGAAGATGGTGGTGATTTAGTGATGCTGACAAAAGGCACTGACCCTGCCGTCTTCACAAATTTAGGTTGGTTTCTTAAGCAACAGTGGCTCGAAGGGAAAATGAAAAATTTCAAATAAATTAAACATGCTGCGAGGGTTCTCAGTCCTTCCACAGAAAAAAAGGAAAACGAAAGGGATTTTACAAATTGGGACCCTATTTCCAAGAAAGGCCGTGGCTGTGATGGGCCTGTGAGATATCATGTGTGGTTCTTCATCAAAACACCCATGTCCTGGTCCACTCCACCCCAACCGAGGATCTGACGTGGACGGCCCTGAAGGGGACCTAGGCATTGGTAATTAAGCCCCCAGTGGTGGTTCTGATGTGCAGACGGAGCTGGGGGGGACCACTGGTTCAGAATGAATTGGAAGGAGGTCTAGCTAGAGGGCTCTTTTAGCAATGGCAGAGATAACTGAGTGGCATGGAGGCAAGGAGTAGAGGCATCATCAGAGTTGGGCTCCGTGGTGGGCCTCAAGCAATTCGGGGGAAGTCATAGACTTCTTTGAGGGTCTGATGAAAGCCACGTTTACTCTCCTCAGTAAAATACTCATTAGGCTAACCCAAACAAGATTCAGCACATACAGTACTTTCAGGGGATTCTGGAGCTGGATTAGGTTTTTGTTTTCTCTGTTTTAATGAGATAAATAACAGCTCTACTCATTAAAGTCAGGAAAACAGAAGGCCAGATCCCTGGCCTCAAGCAGCTAACAGCCCAGAGCTAGAAGGGAAGGGTAAGGAGAAATCAGTGCAGACAGCTCGCCTGCGCCCAGCAACGAGTTGGCAAACGCGGGACCCCGGGCTTGTGGGGGGACAGGGTGAATGTTGGACGCGAATGTCGAATTGGAGAATGTGACTAGGTTGAGTTGGACGCGTGTGCTTGCAGAGGCCACAGTTTAAAGGAGTCAGCTGTGGTTCGGAAGCCCCCAAAGCGTGGTGGTCAGACGAAGACAGCCAGGAAGCGGCGCCTGGAGCCTAAGTTGCCCCCATGCCGTGATGAAAGCGCCATCGCTGCACGTTGCTGTAGAGGTCACTGACTTGCCGCCCGGAGGCTGGGGCCTGGGCTGGGATGGTGAATACAGGTTTATGACGGACTCGCGGGCCAGACCGGGCGGCGGAGCCAGCAGGCGCGGGCGCGGAGGCGGCCTGCTCGCCGCGCTCACGCCGGGGTCCTGCGTTTGCCAACTCGGCGCCGGGCGCGGGCGCGGGCCCGAGTTCCAGCCGCGGCGTGCGAGCCCCGGAGCTGCGCGGCAGAAGCGAACCGCGCCGAGGTCGCCGCGGATCAGCGCCGAGTGACCCCTGCGGAGGATCCGGATCCCGCGCCGCCTCTGTGGGCGAACGGCGCCGGGAGCGCGGCCGCCGGGCTGGGAAGGCGGCGGCTCCGGCCCGGGTGACTACCGGGCCCGGGGCGGGGCGCGGGGGGCGCTGTGCTCGGGCGACGGGGACCCCGGGGTAGGGCGGGAGCGGCGGGCGGGCGGGTCCCTCCCCTTCCTGAAGGAAGCGCCTCCCGCGCCGCCGCCGCCGCCGCCGGTCCGGGCCCCGCCAGGCGACCGCGGGCCGCGCGCGGAGCAGGTAGGCGCCGCGCCTCCCCTCGCCCCCTCGGCCCCTCGGCCCCTCTTCCCCTGCCTGTCCTCCCCTCCCTTCCTCACGGCCCCTGCTCCCGGCCGGCCCCCCTCCTCCTCTGCTGCTCCTCCGCCCAGCCCGCCGCGCAGCAGGGGGCGTCCGGCCAGGCGTGGGACGGGGGCGCGGGGCTGCGGGGCACCCCCACCCGCCTGGGCTCCGGCCCGGGCCCCCTGGGTCCCCCGGGTCGCCCAGGTCCCCGGGCCCGCGGGCTCGTGCTCCCGAGCGCGCCGCCGCGAGCCCCCGCCCGGGCCGCAGCCCCTGCCCACGCGCGCCCCGCAGCCGGGTCCCCGCAGCCGGGTCCCCGCAGCCGGGTCCCCCGCCGTCCCCGCGGTGCCGCGCCGCCTTGTGGCGGGTGTCCTCGCCGGCCGTCCAGCCTCCGCTGCGGGGCAACGCGACTTCCCGGCCCCTGCCGCTCCGCGCCGGCCGGGGCTTGGCGGGCGTCCGGGAGGAGGCGCAGTGGCTCCCCGGTCCGTGCGCCGAGCCGCTCTCTCCCGGGCGCGCACACCGGGAGGAGCGGGGCGCTCGAGTGCTCGGGGTCTCGGGAGGCCGCCGTGGTGGGTACCGAGGGCTCCGGTCCTCCCCTGGGTGAGATCAGTAATCGGTTTGGGGCGATGGAGAGGCCCCTTGTTGAGTGGTTTTTACTCTCCTTAAATGAATGAAAGGGAGAAGGAGGGTTTCCCCATTTAAAATTGCATGTGCCTTTCGCCCTCCTCTTGTTTCTCCGACCGACCTCTCCTCCACAGCACGTTATTATATCCCGAACGCTTCCCTGCTCTTTTCCATCACATTTGTCGTGGCCACGGCAGAGCCAAGGTTGTGAGCCGGAATGTGGCAACATAGCCCGGGTGGAATGGAAGCCGAGGGTCCTATTCGGACTTCCTCTTGTGTGGTCCTGTTAGGAAGCCAACTACACTAATGATAGGTTAGGAACCAGCACAGAGCAGAACAGCTCTTGGATCTGTTACAATAACAAAGCCTAAAGAGCAATATTAGTTTCTGCTTCTTCCATTCTCTGAATCGAAGACAGATTTTAATAATGCAGGACCGTAACTCTTTTCCGGGCTGCATTCATCAAAGGGCAGGCGAATGTGGATGTATCAACTCCACGGTAGCAGTTAATAAGCTGACCTACTTAAAGTTTTCTATTTCAAGGAAAAATTGTTGGGCTCATCTATGTGGTATCTGCAGATCAAAGAGTTGCACAGTCTCAGCTCTCCTGTCTTAAATCCTAAACTTTTTCTTGCCTGTCTCCTAGAGACACAGTGTTTCCCCGATTGACCGTACCTGTCATCTCTTAATGAACTAGAAATGTGAGTTTAATCTTCGAGACATAAACATAGGAATATTAATGGTGTGTCCTTTATTTATGTATTTTTAATAAATGTTTTGGAAGCACCCCAAGTTGGAAGCTCACAGACTGGACATGGCAAATAAAAGAGTAAAGTTTTGCTAGCAGTAATGACAAATAGACCGATGTTATGACATTGAGCAAGCATATTAAAGTGTTTGAAAAATGCAGGTTTATTATCTGCCCTTAGCTGAATGCAATCTGGATTTTTAAAACTGGCTTTACCATGTCTTGATAGCAGTTGCTTAATTTATGTATTTCTCATCAGATGCCTTTTATGCATCACTCTGGGAGGGAGATGATTTGCTCTGTGGAGTAATTTTTGTGCATGAGCATTATAATGCCTTGTATTTAGCCTTGTTACAGAGCTGCCAGTGCCATGTGTATGACGACCTTGTAGGGTTATTTTTGAGCTCAGATTGCCTGCTTTGTGATTGTGGAGGGGGGAGACCTGCTCTGCACTCTGTTTCCCCTGCAGTCCACACCTCCGCACACAGGGGCCGGTTGGCAGGGCAGCCTGGAGTCATGGAGAGGAAAGGCCCTTTGGCCCCTGCAGTCTTAGCCATATGGTGTCACAGCAGTCTGGCCATTTGGGATCACTTCAGTGACCAATCGAGCAAGACAAACACTAGCAAGATAATGGGTTACCTGGCAGTCTTCCCCTTCCTGGGAAAACTCTACAGCACTCAGGATTAAAACTACAGCAGTGATTAGGTTCTCACAAGGCTCAAATGAGATTTGTGCTAAATCCCTCAAACATGCTATGAGCCCAAGTATTACTGCATCTGGCTGTAAGTTCATGAAAGTTCATGGGAAGAGACTGGACTTGGGGGTGTAGCAAGTTTCCCTGTGTTAAGGATAAAACAAGTGTGCTGGGGTTGGGGATTTAGCTCAAGTGCTAGAGCACTTGCCTAACAAGCATAAGGCCCTGAGTTCGATCCCCAGCACACCTTGCACCCCCCTCAAAAAACAGAAATGTACTTAACTCTAAACTTTTATTTCCAGATCCTATAGGACCATGCATCTTTAATAATTTCTTTTCTCAGTTGTTCTAATCACTTTCTGTCTAGCTCATAAGTGATTGGAGCTTTGTCAAGTTATCACCAGATATCATTTTCTGATATGTTTGGATTTTATGTATTTATTTTTGGCACTGGTGATCGAACTCAGGTCCTTGTGCTTGCAAGGCAAGCACTTTAACCACTGAGCTAAATCCCCAGCCCTGTTATGTTTGGATTTTAAGAAACAAGTTGTGGCAATGGAAAGTCTTAGTTCCAGATTTTTTAGACAGGGCAGTTGAAATATTTTGAGGTGATAAGGGAATTTTTGGTAACCCCCACACACTGCCTCAAGTCAAGGAAGCTTGCAGCTCCTTTACCAAGTGAAAAATGACAGTTTCCTTTTTAGCATCTATAATAGAGCAGTGCTGTATGGTAAAATTTTCTACAGTGATGGCAATGTCCTATAATCTGTTGCCATAGCCATGTGTCACATGTGGCTACTGAACCCTCGGTGCAATTGAGGAACTGAACTTTACATTTTATGTTGCTTTAATTAATTTAAATGGCCACATGGGGTTAGTGTCTCTCCCTGTTGCACAGCGCCACTCTCATTTCCCTCCACCCATTTCCTATAGCATGAGACGGCAGTTAACCCTGTTGAGAAGGAAATAGAAATTGGCATTGATAGTGCTGGGAACTAAGATGTGACTTGGTTATCCTGTTTTATGAAAAGCACTTACTCTGAAGAAGGTACTTTATGCTGAAGTTCAGTTCTGCTTTCCAAACATGGAATTTGCCTTTCTGGTTTCCATGTCTGCTGGCTGCAACAATAAGCATCCCCTTGGGTGGTTTGGCCGCTTGGCCTCATGTTCATGAACGTGAAGAGCATTATTTGCTATTTTGCATGTTGTAAAGATCACTTATAGTTGGTTCCTGCACTTTTTCTATTTTTCAGGGTGAGAGGAGAGATTGGGAGAAAGATAGGAAGTAGCTGGGTGTGCACAACTGTTCTTCCCCTCATCCGCTGACAGCCGCAGAGACCCCACGAAAGCCAGACGCCTGGGTACCTCTGGCTCAGGGACAGCCGAAGGCTGACACTTTGCTTTCCCGGGTCTTTCTTGTCTGGTTTGTTTCTCTGGGGACTCAAACTCAAATCTCCTTGCTCAGCCCAGCCTGCGGGTTTCCAAATCCACTTTAAAACATAGCTCGCCATTATTTTTAGTAAAACCATTAAAATGAAATTTGATCTAGTATCTACCGTGATGTTTCCATTTTTAAACTAATTTGCTTTGAGTAAGACCACTGTTCTGGCCATGTAAGAGGGACACATCTTGGAGGAGACTGTTTCACGGGGTGTGGACAGAGTGCAGATACTTCTTCGGGACACAGTTCAGGTCCTGGAGGGTCCTCTCTTTTGGGAGGGACTCTCCCTCAGTTACTTAGAAATTTTTCAAATGTGTTTGGCATACTAAGATACGGGTTTAAATAACCCCCTAACATTGTCTCTGCCTTGAAGGTATTACCTCCCTAAGGTGACATTTTCCAAATTGCTGTCCACACCACAAGGTGATCAGGGACTTGAATAAATTTAGAAAATGCTCCGTGCGGTCCCAATAGTCTGATAAGGCCTCTGATGTAAAGTACATATATTTATTTAGCCTTTTGCCTTTGTTGGTATTTTCCAAAAAATTCTTCATGCAACACCATAGTACTTTTCAAACTGCGGGTCTTGGGTCTTGAAATCAATTGAACAGGGTAGGATCTGCATTATTCTTATGAAACAGAATATGCAGTAGAATAGAAGTAGTCTCCGTGCATTCTTCTTCATGAGGGTAACTAGCGTTTGATGACATTTTTGGTTCCTTGGTGTATAACAGAAATAAAGCCACAAGGTAGTGGGCAGTTGTGGTTATGAGCAATAAGGAAACAGGACCTCTGGACTTAGGCCCTGACTCTGCACACCTCACTCTGTGCATAGGCAGCATTGTATGTACGTGCTCATTGTTCGTACTATTATATAAGATCATACGTGTGTGTACTGGGTCACCGCCTATGAAACCAGGCTGGGACCCACTTCGGGAAACATTGATCTAAGACACAGGTGATGACTGGTGGTGACCTGTGCTGACCAAGTGCTCCAAGCTGAGTGCCTTTATGTGTTATTCTGTTTCTCACAAGAGTCGTTGGATTTAGGCTTTGTCGTTATCCCACCAGACTACATCCCAGGCGGTGGTGGGGGCAGAGTCTCAACCCAAGCAGTCCGCAGGACAGCTCACACGTTCAACCACCCATGTCAAATATTGTAACATGATAGCGTCACCCAGATGGGGTCTGCAGGCTTGTGACGCTCAGACCTTGTATGGCATTGCCCAGGTGCGGAAATAAGCTGACAGCGCTTCTGTTCTGTGTAACGTGACGCCTGGCGGGCGGCAGGGGAGTTGTCGCACACTGAGGCTGAACAGAGTGTGAGGCTGAAGTGCAGTCTCTGCAGGCTCCCGCCCTTGGAAACATGGCCTGGTGCCCCAAGGACGTGAACAGCCCGGAGCCCAGCGGCCAGCTGTGCCTGCACGGTGTCTTCCTTCCCTCCCAGCCACTGCCTGCCTTCTGCACGCTGGTTCGTAGCAAAGCGTGACTGGGGCTGTAATAGATAATACTGTACCTGCTGGTCCCCTGCTTTTTACTGTGTCCTAAGTTATTTGGCTTTCCAAATCACTTCCTGCCTGTAATTGGCCTGTGATGTATTTTAATAAAATAAATTAGAACTAATAGCTGGGGTCCACTCAGTAGAAGGTCACTTGCCAGCATTCACAAGAACCTAAATTTGGCCCTCAAGACCAGCACCCCCACCACCACAACAAGATGAAGGAGTGAATGAACAATATTGCCTTAAGAATTTAATATAAAATGAAAAGTCTTAAGATTGAGGCTGGACATCCCCCACCCCCGCCGCAATCTCAAAAGTAAAACTAATTTCATTTTGGAAGGAAGTAGGTTTTAGTTTTTCCTTAAAGGTCAAACTAAACACATGTGATCCCTTAACTTCCATGAGGTAGATTGAAAGAGTCACAATTTGCTGTCACACTGATTTTCCTTCTCTAAAAATCCCAGGGGCTGGCCAGCATACTTACTGCAGAGCTTGGTCAAGCTGCAAAATCTTCTACCTCTGTGCACGCTGGCGGTGTACCTTAGAGAGGCAGGCTGAGCTGCCCCTGAAAAGCATGGAAAACTGTGAAATACTGCTAGACAAATGTAGACAAGCTTAAGAAGTCATTGTGCTTAACTGTGGCAGTAGAGGAAATTAGCCTACAGTTTAAATGGTGTTATTTAACTCTGATGCAGTCATAATGAGTTATAATGACAATCAACTAAATGTAAACATAAATGTCTGCAAAAATAGCATAGCTTCCTACTCATCAAACATTTCATTTTTAACAAAGTAAATTTCTGGATTTTTTTTTAATGTTTATGATGACTTAGCTGCTAAAGAAACATTTTAAATGGCATGAATTGGGGGAGTTTTAAAACATAAATTAAAACTGACCGTATGTAGCTCAAATGGGTGTTACATTTTTAAAAACTGTGCTAGCTAATAAAAACTTCTAAATTATTTTTCATGAATGACAACATATCGATTTAAAGTGTTGATATCCCTGTAAAACAATCCATATAGAAATATATCTGGACAAGGAGCATTTGTAAACTGAAAGTAGAAGAAACCAGTAATGTAACTGTCCCAGAGTTTCTGTTGGAACTCCTAGAATTTCTAAATTCTAGTTTCACTGAAACTGAAGTATCTTTATATAGGAACACTAACAACTAAAATACACTAACAGCAGTAACAGGTAAGGGCGACAGTGCCCCTTCCTTATAAGTGTGTCATGTTGTCACATACCCTTGGCCTCAAAAGTATAACATTTAAAAAAATTTTCCAGTCTTGTCAATGACAGCCCAGTGTTCACAAGTACCATATTTATCTCCTTGTAATTTTGGCAGCTGATACAGTTGCTCCTGAGAAGGCAGATTATCTCTCCTGTGATATTTTGATTGGTGTTTCTCCATTTTAATTTTAGGTTCTATGTGGCATAAAACTGATCTATAGGAAAAGGAATGGGTTGCTACTTCATATTGAAATTTTGATTGTATCTTTCCACATGTAAAGGTAAAGACAACCGTTTTCCATTAACCAATGTGCAGAAAGGATCCAGTTATGATCAAATAGGGATGGACACATGGCGGTCTTTTAAGACAGTGTCCACTCACAGAGCCACAAACATAGCTATTTGGAAATGTTGCTTTTGAGCCGGCCATAGTAGCATGTGTGTGTAATCCCAGCACTCGAGGGCGAGGCTGGAGGATTGCCACAAATTCTAGTCCAGCGTGAGCTACACAGCAAGATCCTGCCTCAAGAAAAAAAGAAAAAGTAAAAAAAAAGAAATGTTGCTCTTTTTGAGCTATTGGACAGTATTGGTAAAATTCCTAGTGTGGTCTCTGGCTTAGCACAACTTTTTTCTCATTGTTACTTTCTTCTTATTCACAACACAGGCTTTAACTCATTTTTTCACATGGAAAATTAAAGATGATTGTCCTGCATGGTAACCGCTCCCCCATTGAGCATCTAAAAGCTGAAAAAAGCCTTTGGAAGTCACACAATTTATTTCACAAAGTCTTGGCATGAACGCACCCATCACAGGAGAATTGGACTCCATTCAGCTCTTGGACTATGAATAGTTTACATTCATTCTGACGTAGTATTTATCCAAACAGACCTCACCTAACTTTGATGTTATACCTCAAGGCTCACTGCAGCTTCATCCGGCTCCAGGTTGGCTTGCTTATTGCACATTTATCTTCTCTTTCCACTTAAATCACTGTCACTGTGTAGAAATTATGCACTTTTCTCAGCCGTGGGCATTTGATGGCCCTAGGGCAGGAATCCACTGACTGTTGTAGATGAGTTTTGCTGAAACCCAGCCATGTCCTGTTTCCTTTTTACCCGCGACTACTTTTGTGCCACCACCAAGACTTGCGTAACGGGATCAGAGACCGTCTGGCCCATAAAGCTGACGTTATCTACTCTCTGGCTCACTGTGGACTGAATTTTTAAGTTTGATTAACTCGGACTGTACTGGCCTTGTGTGGCTATTGGACAGCGCAGTTGGAGGATGAGCAGGATGGTGTGGTTTCCCCAGTCCATTGGGGTGTGTGGCTTGCGTCCTTCCACTGGCCTTAGAGACAGACGCTGGGCCCTTGCATGGGGCAGGCCTGGGCCCACGCTGAGCGGCAGAGGTCTGGGTGGACTTCTACCTTGGACAGCACCACAGCCAGTGTTGTGGCGGGCAGGGGCAGGCAGAGCTTTCCTCCCTGGCTGCACTGTAGAGTGACCTGAAGAACTGGGAAGTGGAGCCGCATCCTGGGCCAACTAAACCAGGGTCCCTGCGACAGGAAGGACCTGGACAGTGGACTTTTTTTTTTAATTACTGGGGTTTGAACTCAGGACCTTTGCACTGAGCTACACCCCCAGCCCTTTAGATTTTATTTTTTGTTTTGAAATAAGTTCTCAATGAGTCACTAAATTGCCCATGCTGGGCTTGAACTTGTGATCTTCCTGCCTCAGCTTCCCAGAGTGCTGGGATTACAGGTGTGTGCCACGAGCAGCAGACTTCTTAAAAAGCTCCCCAGGTGACTCCGTCGCATTCCCCTGGCTGGGCAGCATCATGTGTAGGCCGGGCCTCTGGGCACGTGGTCAGGGAGGTGGACATGTGAAGGTCACGGGCCCCATCTGAAACCAGAAGACTCTGGCTTATCTTTGGTGTCAGGGACTGAGCCAATTGCCCATTTGGTTGCTATAGCAACAAGGGCCCTCCTGCCCAGTGGGGCCAAAATGTCAAGTTGTATATTAGAAAAAAGGAGAACTACAGGCTCCAGCAGCTCACATGTCCAGTGCTTCCCATGTATGTATTCAGAAAGCCTATAGGGTGCCCGCTACTGTCTGTGAGAAGCCTCGCCTGCTCGGTGTAGTGGGGAGACAGACAGCGGGGTACTCAGGAGCGCCCAGAAGGGGGCAGCCATGCTGGACAGCCGGGCCTTTCCAGAGGCCGTGACGGCCAAGCCGAGCCTTGTGGGATCAGGAGCCATAATCATGAGAAGACAGGCAAGTGACTGACAACAGAGGTACTGCAGCCTGCAGTGAGGCCAAAACGTCCCTCAGAAACCAAGCACCGCAACACGGCTCTCTGCTGGCTGCTTTGATTTCTTCAGTGGCGCATGCTCTGTGTGATAATTACACTCACCTTGGGAAGCTGGTACACATACACACCAAGTCCTGATTGTTTTTACTTCCCTTCCTGTCTCTCTCCATCCCCAGGTCCCTTTCCCATCTCCACAAAGTCTACCTCCCTGTTTCCTACCATCTTCCTTATTTATATTTTGGGTCTCTCACATAAAAGAAACAAGGTAATGTTTATCCCTCAGTGTCTGGTTTATTTTACTTAGCATTATGATCTCGAGATGCACACATTTATCCTTCTTTATGGCAGAGTAATACTCCACTGTGCAGAAGAACCAGATTTTCTTTATCCATTTATCTGCTGATGGGCATATAGGCCACTTCCGCAGTTTAGCTATTGCGAGCTCCTAGCTACTGTAGCAGGCTTCATGGGCTGTCCCCATTCTGCCTGTCCTTTATCATTTTCTCACTCATTCTTTCACTGTGCCATGTGGAGGCGTTAAGGTGTGCAGACGTGACCAGGGTGTTGGTGATAGAGCAGTGAACAGGGTGGACAATGATTCTCCCCAGGGGACCCACAATAAACAAGGAAATAGAATAGTGGGTTTTCCTTGAGAGAAGTAGTCCAGTGGGAAATGTTTGCCCAAAGTGTATATAATAATTTTAACACAGATTTTTTTCCTGACGACGGGATAGTTCACATTTGAAATGATGTGTTTTTCTGCTATTGGACCAATATGTACTTTATCGGCACAGGTAGTCTGTATGACTGGACCTCGGAGTCACAGCCTCTTAATTTGACGTTTTCTTCCTATAAGATCGGACTCTGTATCAGTTTGTCTAGACTAGCTAGTCCTGGTTTTGACATGGTGAGTTTTCTTTAACTTTCACTTTTGGTTAGTGGGCCGGAAAAAGAAGTAACAACATTCCCGGACTCAGCTTTAGACTTGCGGGTGTAGTATCAGGATGTCCGTCCCAGCTTAGTCATCTTCAGGTAACTAAGTCACCTTAGTCATGTCCCAGCTCAGGTAAGTATCTAGTTAGGCTAGAATTTCTAGTTTCCATCATAAAATGCGAATTTGCTTGTCTGTCTTGCTCTATAGGCTTAGTCCTTGAGATTAGGGATTGTAGCTCATCGATTACTTAGACATTCCCACCCAGCAGGTAAGAACTCTAAATATTTGTTGAACCAATAAGCCTCATCTTACCTACTTGCTGGGTTGTTGGGAAGAGCAAGTAGGATGCCCCACAGTGTAGTGTTGCAAGCCCTGGTCCTGGAGTTGGATCCCTGTGTACAATTCCGGCTCAAGTGTCCCCAGCAGTGCGGTGCGGGCACATTAACACCATGGGCCTCTGCAAGTGTGCGTCACAGGGCCTGCGGCCCAGAGTCGGATGAGGATGAGACATCCTCGCTCAGTCAGTGCGGCATTCACGCCGGGCGTGAGTACAGGCCGTGGGCAGCTTTGCAGAGTGCTGCTCACACACAGCTGGTGTTTATTTCACGAAGCCTTCCCAACTGTAGGATGCACCATGCAGGACTGTATTTGCCCCTTATCTGACTCGATGTGCCCCAACCCGCAGTGGAGGGATGCCTGGAAATGGGATAGCACCAAACCGTACAGAAAAAAAACACGGTGTATATGTTTTTTGTATATGTACATGCCTCTGATAGTTTATAAATTAGGCACAGTAAGGCATTAACAACTAATAATAAAAGAACAATTATAAGAATATGCTATAATAAATATACAATTTATTCACTACTTATTTCTGGAATTTTCTACTACTATTCTCAGACCATGGTTGACTGCGGGTGACTAGAACTTCAGAAAGCAAAATGATGGATAACCAGGGGCCAGGATTGCTCTCAGCTTCACATTTCCAAGAACCACCTAGTGTGTCTTTCTCCTGGACCCATTTAATGACCCGGGTGATCACGTGAGGCAAAGTAGAAGGTTTCAAGAAGGCCCAAGCTTGAATGGCCCTCGCCTGGAACTGCACCTACTATCAGATGACTCAGAGAGTTCACTCGGAGAATTTTATTTTGCAGTGTGTGTGTGTGTGTGTGTGTGTGTGTGTGTGTGTGTGTTTGGTGCCGAGGATTGAACTCAGGACCTTGCACTTACTTGGCAAGCACTCTAACCACTGAGCTAAATCCCCAGCTGCGCACTGTAGATTTTTAAGATTGTGTTAGTAATCCTGATGTCACGGAGAACACTGTAGTAGTTTCCACACTGGCTTCCCTTCCTCCTGCCTGCCTCATCTTCCCGCTCCTTCCCTAAGGCCTCCCCCATCCAGGATGCCCTGCGCCATTTCTTACCCTTAGGCCCATATCTAAGCTGCTGGTCTCAGCATTCAAGGCCACACACAATCCGAATCCCCATTTTCTTCCAGGTCCTCTGTCATGGGCCTATCCTGACCATTCACCTGGCCCATCGTGTGTCCTCGCTGGCACAGTTCCTGCACCGAATGCCCTCCCCAGCCTGTGGTGTCCAGCGTAGGATGGTTCAACTTCGTGGCGGTGCACAATGCCGCATGCTTAGCAGAAACCATGCTGTGTGTGGTGGATGTTGCTCTTTTCCTGTCCCGCGCCACGGTAGGACTCTTCTCCAAATGTCAGGTGGACTCCGTGCACCATTGAGCCGCAGTGTTTTAAATTTGCAAAGGACTTATCAGAATGCAACCCCACCATAAGTTGAGGAGCACCTTTTTATTTGCCCAGTTTTTAAAATTTTATTTTTATTAGTACATGTTTATAGTACATAATGTTTACATTCCTTGTGGGGAGTTGGCACATGGACATAACACATCATAATTCCATTTTTCATCTCCTTCTCCTCTTCTGCCTCCTCCTTCCACCATCTCTTAGCCCCCTTCCCATTTGAGAAAGATTTATCTCTTTACTTCCTATTACCTTTTATTCTGCACTTTATTTATAATTTGGGTTTCTCATATAAGAGAAATCATGTAATATTTAATCTACTGTGTCTGGTTTATTTCACTTAGCATCGTAGTCTCCAGATGCATCCATTTCCCTACGGATGGCTCAAGTTTATCCTTCTTTATGGCAGAGTAGTACTCCATTGTGGGTAAAAGGCAGATTTTCTTTATCCATTCGTCTGTTAATGGCCATATAGGCTGCTTTTAAGATTTAGCTAGTTTGAAATGTTCTGGTATAAACATGAGTAATCAGATATCACTGTAATATGATGTTGCCTGTGGTTTTAGGGCCCATTTTTTCCCTCACAAACCCTACCTTTTCCTGAACATTAACTGGCTTTTTCCTATCTTTTTGCATTTAGTTATATTTAATGGAGAACTTTATTAGGTGCCATTTTTAAAGTATCTTCTCGTTATAAAGACTCAGATGGTTAACATGATATTAAAATTATTATAGGCTTTCCAAGTAGGCATTTGGGAAAACTGTACTTCTTTTGTATATGTAATAAAAAAATTGAATAAACATCATTTTTATCCTGGCAACTGTAATTCCACCCCACTGTGTATAAATAAAGTCCTGGAGTCCAGACCACACATGGTAAAACAGAATAATATTGTACAGTAAGGAGAGCTACCTTTGCTATTATGGAAACTATAAGTCTGTGTGCCTTGAATTTTGCATACATGGAACTCTGCCCATTTCAGTATATCCATATTTCTGTGCTCTTCAACTGTGGGCAGACTATGGAAGTAAGAGCCAGAAGCCTGCAATCATTTAAATGCCTAGTGAGAGTTCATTAAATGTGGACAGATTGATTGTGGTTTATTTTTGGCTTCTCCTTGATTTAGGCTGATTCGTACCTGTCAGTTGAGCTCTCTGTACTAATTCAGCACATCTTCTGAAGCAACAAGATCGTATTACATTTAAGACATAATGAAATACAATTTTGCTGCTAGAGTACACAGTACATTTATCATTCTGATCAACGTCACCTTCCTCCCTGTCCCCCTCTTTTTCTTCTTTCCTTTCATGCTGGGCATCTGAAAGGGGGAGATCAGATGGGACCAGGAGCTGTGGAGCTGTGTGGTGAACAAAAGGTTGCTTTCTCTCCAAAATTACAGCCTAGCGTAGCAGACACACCTGTGAACAACTGTGGCCCAGCTCTGATATGAGATTGAGTCCCATGAGGGTTACATTCTACACAAGCAGACTGTTCCGGGAAACCCAGAGAAGTAGAAGCTTAGAAAGTATGTAGCTTGTTTAAACATATTTATCACGCTCCTTGTGTGTGTCAAACATGCGCTAGGCAATAATTATGTGACTGCATCTTTATAACAAATATTCAAGGTATGTACATTAATCTGCTTTTCAAAAATAAATGAATTAGAATGCACTATGGTTATATAAATGGTCTAAAGTCAGACAGCTGGGATTTAAATCAGCTGGTCCTGGAGGAATAAATTTGAGAGATTTATTGTTTATTGTGGTGACTCGAGTTAATAAGGATACGTTGGCTACTTGAAAATTGCTAAGAGAGTGGATTTTAAGTGTTCTCACCAGGAAAAGTAATAAGTATGTGCAGTAATGCATATGCTAATTAGCTTGATTTGGACACATTATATCAAAACATCATGCTGTACACCATAAATGTATACAATTTTATTTGTTGATTAAAAAACAATACACATAAAATCAACCTATATGTGTCAATATATAGTTTAATGTATAAATAAAAAGTTTTCAATGAGTATTTCTTTTCAATAACCACAAAGGTTTACAGAAGTTTGCATTTCCCTGGAGGAAATAAGCTGTGATAAAGAAGAATAAAGTGCAAAATCAATAGGAATGGTAATGCTGAGGGAAAGACACTTTTAAGAAAATACTTTTTTGTTTTGAAGCCTCCTGAGTAATGAAATACTAATTAAAATACTAATTAAAAGAGTTAAATACTAATTAAACAACATCAAATGACTTATTTTGAGAATCTCCCAATAAAACTTTCTTCAAGATTATTAAGTAGGTTTTTTTTTTTCAGTTTTTATTTTTATTAGTACATGTTTGCATTACAGAATGATTACATTCATTGTGGGGAGTTGGTACATATACATAATAGATCCCAATTCTTTATTCATGCCCTTTTCTTCCCCATCTCTTGATCCCTTCTCATTTGAAAAAGATCTTCCTACTTCCTATTATCTATCTCTTATTTTGCTCTCTATTTCTGATGTTTATTTGTTTAAACATCATATTTATTACACTCCTAGTATGTGTCAAACACCATGCTAGGCAATAATTATGTGGACTTTTTGTATAAGAGAAACCATGCAGTATTTAAGCTTGTGATATATTTCTGATTTATTTCACTTAACATTATGGTCTCAAGGTTCACCTATTTTCCTACAAATGACTCAAATTCATCCTTCTTTATAGCAGAGTAGTACTCAATTTTGTGTAAATACCACATATTCTTTATCCATGCATCTGTCGATGGGCATACAAACTGTGTCCAAGATTTAGCTGTTATGATTTTGCTGCTATAAACATGGGTATGCACATGTCACTGTAATATGATGTCTTTAACCCTTTTGGAAAGATAGTTTTAGTTTTTTGAGGAATATTGCTTTCCGTGGTGGTTGTACTAATTTACCTTCCCACCAACAGTGTAGAAGGGTTCCTTTTTCCCTGCAGCCTCGCCAGCATTTATTATTGGTTGATTTCTTGATGATAGCCATTCTTTCTGGAGTGAGATGGAATCTCAGTGTTGTTTTAATTTGCATTTATCTAATGCCAGCAATATTGAGCATTTTTTTCATGTATTTCTTGGCCATTTGTACTTCGTCTTCTGAGAAATGTCTGTTCATTTCAGTTGCCCATTTTTTATTACGTCTTTAATTTGGGGGGTCTAATTTTTTGAGTTCTTTGTGTATTTTAGATGGTAGTCCTTTGTCCTTGGAATAGCTGGCAAAATTTTTTCCCACTCCGTAGGCTATCTCTTCACTCCATTGAGTGTTTCCTTTGTTGTGCAGAAACTCTTTGATTTGATCTGATCTTGTTGTTGATTCTTCGTTTTATTTCTTGCCCCACTGGGGTTCTGTTCAGAAAATCCTTACCTGTGGCTATGCTGTCAAGAGTTTTACCTACTTTATTTTCCAGCAGATTAAGTGTTTCTGTTTTCATGTTTAGATCTTGGATCTATTTTGATTTTAGTTTAGTACATGGTGAGAGATATGGGTCTGAATTCAATCTTCTGAATGTGGATAGCCAACTTTCTCAGCACCATTTATTAAAGAGGCTCTCTCTCCACTAGTATATGTTTTGGGCCCCTTTGTCAAAGATCAAATAGATGAGGTTGTTTCTGCCTCCTCTAGTGGCCCATGGGTCTGTTTTCGTGCTAGTACCACGCTGTTTTCGTCACCATAGTTTAGTAATCTAACTTCAAGTACAGGACTGCAATGCCTGCTGCTTTGCTCTTGTTACACCAGATTGTTTTTGTTATTCTCTGTCTTTTCTGGTTCCATATGAATTTTAGAATTGTTTTCTGTAGATCTGTGAGGAATGCTGTTGGTATTTTGATTGGGATTGTGTTGAATCTGTGTAACAATTTTGGAAGTATGGCCATTTTGACTATATTGCTTCTGCCTATCCAAGAATAGGGGACATTTTTCCTTTTTCTGATATCTTATTTGATCTTCTTTTTCAGAGTACTGTAGTTTTTGTTGTACAGGTCTCTCACTTCCTGGGTTAGTTAAATCCCAAAGTATTTAATTTTTCTTGATGTTATGGTAAATGGTATTGTTTTTCTAATTTCTCTTTCAGTGAGTTCATTATTGTGTACAGGAATGCTATTGATTTTTGTGTGTTTGTTGTATTCTGCTACATTGCTGAATTTAGTTATTAATTATAGGAGTCTTTTGGTGGAATTTTTTGGGCCTTCTATGTAGTGGATCATGACATTAGCAAATAATGATAATTTGACTTTATCCTTTCCTATAGGTGTCTCTTTTATTTCCTTCTCTTCTCTGATTGCTCCGGTTAATGTTTCTAGGACTATGTTGTACCAAAATGGTGACAATAAACACCTTTGTCTTGTTCCTGATTTTAGAGGGAAAGCTTTCAATTTTTCCCACTTACTATCATGTTGGCAGTAGGTTTGTCACAAATGGCTTTTATCAGACTGAGAAAAGGTCCTTCTATACCTATTTTCTTCAGGTTTCTTATCATGAATGGATGTTAGAATTTGTCGAAGGCTTTTTCTGTGTCAGTTGAGATAACCATGTGATTTTTGTCCTTGCTTCTGTTTATGTATCGTATTACATTTTGTGATTTAAGTATGTTGAACCTCTTTGCATCCCTTGGCTGAGTCCTCCTTGGTCACGATGTATGATATTTTTGATGATTCGTTGCAATCTATTTGCCAGTATCTTGTTGAGGATTTTTGCATCTTTGTTCATTAAGGAGATTGGCCTGTAGTTCTCTTTTTTGGCTGGATCCTTGTCTGGTTTTGAAATCAGAATAATGTTAGCTTCCAGGAATGACTTTGGGAGTTCTCTTTCCCTTTCGATTTCATTAAAGAGTTTGAGGAGTATTGGCATTAGATCTTCCCTGAAGTTCTTACAGAATTCAGCAGTGAATTCCCCATCAGGAGCTGGCCTTTTCTTAGTTGGTATGTTTTTTTCTTACTGCTTTCATTTCATTGCCTGTTATTAGATAATTGGGGGTTTTTATATCTTTCTCAGTTCAGTTTTGGTAATTCATATATATCTCAGAATCTAGTCATATATTCTGAATTCTCCAATTTATTGGTGTACAGGTTTCCAAACTAGTCGCTAATAATCTTCTGTATTTTGGCAGTGTCTGTTGTGATTTCATCTTTTTCATTTCTAATTTTATTGATCTGGGTTTTAGTTACTTTTCTCATTGCACCCAGATACCCAACCTCCAAAATTAAAGGAGAAAAGGTTTATTTAGCTCACAGTTTGTAGAGGATTCAGGCCATAGTTGGCTGGCTCTGAGGCAGGGTGGCATGGGCAGAAGGGCATCACAGAGGAGAAACAACAGTTCATGGCAGGCAGAAGGCAGAAGACTGCAAGCAACAAGCTAAAAGTGACCCTCTTTCTGTCCCTAATATTTTATCCAGGCTACCCACCCTTAGGGCGGGTAATACTCACACCCAGAGTGGGGCAGCCATGAACCAATCCCAACATCATATCCTTCATCCCCGTTTCACATACCCTAGATCCAGCCACCTCCAAAAAGCCCCACCTATGACCACATGAGACTTTGAGGGGACATCTACACACAACCTGTAACAGGTCTTTTCTTTCCTTTTTTTGGTAAGAGTAGCTAAGGGTTTCTTTATTTTGTTCATTCTTTTGAAGAACCAGTTCTTTGAATTATTGATTCATTGTATTGATTTTTAGTTTCCATTTCATTAATTTCTGCTCTGATCTTTATAATTGCCTTCCTTGTAGTAGTTTTGGATTTATATTGTTCTTGTTTTTCCAGGATCTTCAGGTGTATTATTAGGTTATTTGTTTGGTCTCACTCTGTTTTTCTGATGTGGGCATTCACAGCTATACACTTCCCTTTTAGGACTACTTTCAGCATGTCCCATAAGTTCTGGTATGTCGTACTGGCATTATCGTTTAATTCTAGGAGCTGTCTTATTTCTTCCTTGATTTCTTCTGTGACCTATTGATTATTCAAGAGTATATTGCTTATTTTCCAGCATTTTCATAATTTATGTGGTTTCTTTGCCATTAAATTCTAGTTTCAGGGGCTGGGGATTTAGCTCAGTGATGAGAGTGCTTGCCTTGTAAGCACAAGGGCCTGAGTTTGATCCCCGGCACCACAAAATAAATAAATAAATAAATAAATAAATAAATAAATAAATAAATAAATAAATAAATAAATAAATAAATAAATTCTAGTTTCAAAAAAATTGCACTATGCTCTGATAACATGTATGATATAATTACAATTCTTTTGCATTTATTTAAACATGTCTTAATGGCCAGTATGTGGTCTATTTTAGAGAAACTTCCATGTGCTGCTGAGAAGAATGTGTATGCTGTTGTTGGGTGGAACACTGTAGATATCTATTATGTCCATTTGTTCAGAAGTTTGGTTCAACTCTCATGTTTCTTTATTGACTTTTTGTCTAGTTCACGTGTCCATTTGTAACAGTGGGGTTTTGAGGTCCTCCACTGTAATTGTATTGATATTTATCTGGTCTTTTATGTCCAGTAGTGTTTGTTTTATGAAGTTGGGTATGCCGTTGTTTAGTGCATGTGTGTTTAAAATTATCTCTTCCTGTTGAATTATTCCCTTAACCAATACGTAGTGCCCTTCTTTGCCTTTTCTGATCAGTTTTAGCTTAAAGTTCACTTAGTCTGAAAATAGGATAGCCACTCCTGCTTGTTTTGGAGTTCGCATTGCATAGAATATTGTTTTCCATCCTTTGATTTTTAGTCTATAAATTTCTTCTTGGGTTAAATGTGTTTCTTGTGTACAGCAGACCATTAGATTTGCTTTATGGATCCGCTCCGCCAATCTGTGTCTCTTTATTGGGGAATTGAGTCCGTTCACATTGAGTTGTTACTGGGAGGTACTGCCTTATTCCTGTCACTACATTACTTTCCCATTGCTGATTCCCTTTCTTTCCCTTCTACTTCCGTGTTCACTCTACCTGGTATAGTCATTCTATTGGACCTTTTGGCTTTGTTAGCTTCATCCTCTTTCCAGGATTTCCTTGAAAATTTTTGGGGGTGGTGGTTTGGTGGTCATGGATTTCTTTGGGTGTTCTTTATCATGGAAATATCTTGTTTCGCTCTAAATTTTGAAAAGATAGTCTTGTACGGTATATCAGTCGAGTTGGAAGTTGTTTGCTTTTAGGGCTTGAAACGCTTCAGTCCAAGCTCTCCTGGCCTTTAAGGTTTGTGTTGAGAAGTCTGCTGTCATTCTTAGGGGTTTTCCTTTACCAGTGACCTGTTGCTTTTCTCTAACAGCTTTTAAAATTCTGTTCTTGGGTTGGACTCCTGGAATTTTGACTATGATGTTGTGGAGTTCTTTTCTAATCTCGGCTATTTGGGATTCTATACCCCTTACTTATCTGTATGTTAAATTCTTTTCCCATATTTGGGAAATTTTCTGTTATTATTTCTGTAAATGGATTTTGTGTTCCATTTGTGCTGTCTTCTGATTTTTCACTAATTCTGGTTAATCTTAGATTAGCCTTTTTTGCATCATCTAGCAGCTTTTGGGTCCATCTTTCATATTTTCTTGTTGTTTTTAAGGTATTTCTCCTTACTTATCACTAATAAAGTCTTGTCTTCTAGTTCTGACATCCTCACTTTGGTCGCTTTTGCTGCCTGTACTTTCAGTAGAATCTTTAGTCTCCTGGATTTCCATTTGGTCCCTTTTCGTCGACTTTAATTCTTTGCTATTCTGGACGTTCATGTTCTGCCTTGTTTTGTTTAGCTCACCCAGCTTTTTATTAGGGTCTTCTGTAGATTTGTTGATCATTTTGTTTGTTAGGATCATTAACTACTTATTTTTAGCTTCTTTTTACTAGCCAAGTCCCTTTGTGATCTCTTTTAAATCACCTCTATTATCTTTACAAAATGGCCATGTGGCTTTTTATTTCCTCCCTTTTGATGCCCCACAGATCAGCTGCCTCTGAAAGCCACACCTGCAGGCCTGGCCTCCCACCACAGAGTGTGGGCACTGTGACCTTCCTGGCCGGAGCTCGAACTTCTCAGGGGGTCTGAATCTACCACGCACCCTCTCTGCACCTGTCTCCCAGGGCTGTCTCTCCCCCAGTCGCTGTAGGGTGACACTCAAAATTCTTCAGTGAAGCTGTAGTGTAGTTGTTCTGTGGCTCAGTCCCACACAGTCAACCGCTTCCCAAAATGGTGCCTGATTAAACTCTCTCTAGCAATATGGCGGGCACTGTACTGGGTTTCTTCTCCAACTCTATCCTGCTGTGAAGGAGTCCTCTTAGGGTCAAACCCTATGCTCTTTTTGCGGTTTACAAACAGCTGTGCGCTTTTCTTAGGGCTAACACTGCTGGCCAAGTTCGTTATTTCTCTCTGGAGCTGCCAACTCTCTGGAGCTTACCTTCTCTCCCAGGGTGTTGGCCTTGTCCATGATCGTGCCCATCAGTTGCTCAGTGGCTCTGCGGCCCTGTGCTGAGGGGAACCACAGTGCACATCCAGCTAGGAGTTGGCAGTTTGACAGGGCCCAGTGCGGAAGCTACTGCAGAACTACTTTATGTAGCAGAGGGCAGCTGCTCCCAAGTGCAGCTGCTCTCTTAAATAGATTTTAGAGGAAGATTTAGATATAAATTTTTTTATGTAGGTGGCTCTTAAAACGGTTGTTCCAGAGGAAGAGAATTACTGTCAAATTCCAATGGGGCCGCTGCTGGGGATTGAACTCAGGGCCTTGCACTTGCTAGGCAAGCGCTCTACCACTGAGCTAAATCCCCAGGCCCTCAAATTCCAATTTAATCCCCTTGAATATTTTTTTAATGACTTCTCTGATTAGTTTGGCCGGAGTGGCTTTCTTCACAGTATTCTAATTTGCCCTCCAGGAACATTTATTCAGGTTTTTGTGTCTCAGAGTTTTGTGGGGCTTGTTTATGTCCATTTTGTATTACAGAAATGTAATAGTCTTAGATATATTGTGGGTTTTGTTGTTACTATAAATCTATTATGCTTCTTTTTTGTGTGTAATGAAGAGCTGCCTGCCGTTTCTTGTTTTATCCAGCCCTTTGTATGAACACTCATTAATTCTAACATTTCCACCAATTCTCTGATCTTATTGTCATAGATAACAATTCTATTTCTGTATTTCTATAACTAGACTCTTACTTCCATCTCTTATTGAATAGGTAGAGATTGTCAGAAGAGTGTTAAAAATCATAATAGTATTCATTCATCTTACTTTTAAGAGAAAAGTTCTCCTTTCTCACCAAAAAAATGATAATGGGTGATTGTTTGAGAGAGAGTCTTGTTATAGAATCCTTCTCTTTCTAGTTTTTCTGGATGTTTTGTAAGGGGTAAGCCCTGAATTTTATTAAATGTCTTCTCAATAGTCTAAGTTGATATTTGACTCAGTAATGTATTGTGTTGATTTTGGAAACAACCATACATTTCTTGGAATAACCTCTTTTTTAAAAATAGATTTTTATTAAAATTTATCCAAAATTACAAAAACTTACAGGCCATTACACAAGCTTGCAGACCATCCTACATTGTGCCTTTTGCTTATAACAACAAGCAATGTAAACAACCACATAGATGCATCATTAAGTCACAACTACATGAAGTTACTCTAGTACCTAGTATACACGTTACTGTTTTGAGTTTGGGTTATTAGGTTCTTGTTTTTAGGATATTTTTATTCCTCTGGATTCCCATCCCCCCTTTGCCCTCTTCTTGTTCCCTTGGACCCTTTGCCTGTTGGCTTAGATCTGACCCTTTGCCTTTATGTATCCGTTGTTTACCATTTTCTTTTGTTTGTCTTTTGCCTCACTCAAATGAGGGATACCATACAGTACTCAAGCTTGCAAGTCTGGTTTATTTCACTCAAAATTATATTTTCCAGGTCCATCCATTTTCCTATAAATGACTCTAACTTGTCCTTCTTTATAGCTGAATAGTATTCCATTATATATAGATACCACATTTTGTTTATCCAGTTATCTGTTGAAAGGTATACAGGCTGCTTCCAGCATTTAGCTATTACAAATTGTGCTGCTATGAACATTGGTATTCAGGTATCGCTGTAGTATAATGTCTTTAGCTCTTTGGGGAAGATACCTAGTAGGAGAATGGCTGGATCATATGGGATTTCTACTTTCAGGCTTTTGGAGTCAATTAGTAAAGTGAAGAGAAAACCCACAGAATGAGAAAAAATCTTTGCCAACTATTTCTCAGGCAGAGGACTAATATCTAGAATATACAAAGAAGTCATAAATTAAACCAGCTAAAATTAATGACCCACTCAAGAAATGGACTAGAGAAATGAACAGATACTTCACAGTGGCAGAAATACAAACGGCCAACAAACATATGAAAATATGTGCAACATCTATGGCTACTAGAGAAATGCAAATTAAACAACTCTAAGATTCCACCTTACCCCAGAAAGGATGGCAGTCATTAGGAAGTCAGACAATGACACATGCTGGCCCTGGCTGTGGTGAAAAGGGAACCCTCCTACACTGTTGGTGGGAACGCAAACTAGTACAACCATTAAGGAAATCAGTATGGAGGTTTCTCAAAAGCCTGAGACAACCTCTTTTAAGTCATGGGGTATCATGTCTGTTTTGTTTTGCTTCATTTTGTTTTTGAGACAGAGTCTGGCCTGTGTTTCCCAGGCTGCCCTCAGACTTCTGGGCTCAAGTGATCTCCTCCCGTAGCTGGACTGCAGGTATGTGTCATTTAGTATACTGTTGACTTCAGGTACTGTCTTCTGTTTGGGACTTTTTTTTTACCCATGTTATTCATCAGCACAATAAGTACATTAATTAGATATGGTTACATTTGGGCCTAGTCAGCATTTCCCGGGGTTCGGCTTGAAGCCCCGTGGGATGCTGGCATCGCATCTTCTCACCCCCTGCCTGGGAGTCTCAGGGCCCCTGCTGGCTCCGGCTTCCGCCCGCCCGCCTGTGGGTGCACCTGTAGCCGCCGCACCTGGACCCCTTCTCCACCAGGGAGCGCCTGCCCCAGCCCGGCAAACCCCAGTTGGTTGGAAAGTGAACAACTGCCTGGCGATGCTATCATGCGCACAGAACTTCCCTGACTTAGGTAGGAGTCGGTCCTGGAGCTGTGTACATTGTTCTAGTCTGTTGATTAGTTTGTTGGTCTCTGCACAAGAACACATTATTTTTATTCGCGAAGTTCATGTTAGGCTTTCTATATGTACCTTAAGCAAATGGCACATTCTAACTCGTGGCGGGCAGCCCTCCAAGGACTTCCAGAGACCTGGGAATGTGTTCCGGTCGCTTGGGGAGCGCGTTGTGCAGAGTGGGGTTGTGCAAGCTTTCCAGGCCTCCCTTCTGCTTCTGTAACCCTGGGAATTTCCATTCTCCTAAGCCTCAGAGGTGATTTCAAGGCAGTAATCTCCAGACTCCATTTAAAGATAAAGTCTTGCACAAAATTGACAACTTTTTCCTGCCTGTGTATTTGGGCCATCTTTTTATCTTTTATCAAACTTTTCCCTCTGTATATTACATTTTTTTATATATTACCTCTTGCACATGACAGATGGATTCTTTTCCTATTACATCTTGTAATTGTTATTGTGAGTACACAGGAAAGCTATTGATTTTTAAATGTTTGTTTTGTATCCAGCCACTTTGCCCAAATTGCTTGTCAAATTAGATCGCTTTTCAGTTTAAGCCTTTGCAAGTTTGGGATAAAGGTGAGGTTGATGCAAGTCCATAGTGTGGAAGCAAATGGTTTTTGCCTCTTTCTTTATAACATTACACATGTATTTTTAGTTTACGTGTCACCCTGTTGTCCAAACACTCCAGAACATTGCTAAAGAAACACTAATAGAGTGCACCTTTGTCCTGGTCCTGGTTTTAAAGGGAACCATTGCTTTGAGTTCAAGAGAATGCCTCTACTATGGTTTCATGGTTAAAAATAGTGCTCACAAGCCAGGCATGGCCGCACACCCCTACTAATCCCAGCAGTCTGAGAGGCTGAGGCAGGAGGATCACCATTTTGAGCCCAGCCTGGGCAACTCAGTGACAGTGAGATTGTGTCTCAGAGTAACGACAGATGGACAGAGTGAGAGAGAGAATGAGAGGGGAGGGCTTGGGGTTGTAGCTCAGTGCAAAGGCCATGGGGTCAGTCCCCAGTATTACACACACACACACACACACACACACACAGATACTGCCTACTGATTTTAGATAAACCTTCTTTGAAAATCATTTGATAAAACAGCCTCATAAGGTTGTGTTTCAAGAAACTATATGGAATGTGGGTAGATTTCTTACCCAGTGTCTTTTAAAGATATGTGATATTTTCCTTTTCTAAAATTCATATATTAATAAAATTTATAACTCATCCTCACACTTCTGAAATAACTCATACTTATTTGTGGCAGATCTTTTCTTCCTGTATTCTAAATTGTAGTCTCTCGAATAGTAGTCTCTCACTGACAGTTTTAGTTCTAAAAAGTAACCTGCCTGGCAAAACTACAGTTGCTAAAACCCAGGTTTCAAAGGAGATTAGGAGTTAGACATCCACTTTTGTTTTGAATGTCTAACTAAACAGTATCATGAAAGTTCCAGGTCATAATGTTCTTTCAAACGAACCAGATTTGTTGGTGTTAAAGCCTGCAATAGAACTGGACACGGTGGCACATGCCCATAATCCCAGCACTACAGAGGCTGAGGCAGGAGGATCTCAAGTGTGAAGCCAGCCTGGACAACTTACTGTCTAAAAAAAAAAAAAAATTGATATAAAGACATACAAGCCTGTGATGGTAGGTTTACATTCTTTAATTGATCAGATAACATTTCTGTGTCCTTGTAACGCATTGAGAATTTAGGCCTTGAAGTTTTTCCTTTTTGTTTTTACAAACTTGGTTGAATATTCCTCAAACTATGGCCATTTTCAAAAATTTATTAAGGTGCTGAATAGCATGTTTTAGGAAGACTGCCTAATGATCAATCCATATATTAGAAAGAAGGATTGTTTGGAAGCACTAGGAGATAACCACACCACAAGCTCGAAGGACGGTAATAATTGATGTCTTTTTTTGTTAGTTTATTTAAAGGCATAAGCTGTGGAAGTGTTAAAAAATAATTGGTAAAGAATTGTGAAGTTTAAGACTTTGAGAGTTGATTTTTTTATTTTTATTCAGAAATAAAGTTAGCCCTTAGTTTTCATGTCTTTGGAGATGCATATTATTAGTTTTTGGCTTCAAAAGCAGTCTATCTCCAAATAAGTTTGGGCAGCTTGCCATCGTTTCCATATACTAGCATAATTTAGTTTAGCATTAAAATGAGTTTACCATAAAAGTTTGTAACTGTTCACAGATGATTTTCAGAAAAAGAGAAAGCCAGTGCTGTCATATGGATAGAAAAATGGTCACATGTTAAACTTCATCGTGCAGGCAAATCACTGCAGGAGCCAGATAAATGTTATAACCAGTTCAAAAGAGTATTTGGAAAAGAACATTTGTAGATCAATAAGACTAAATTATTTTGAAAAGTACTATCATTTCTCAGCCTTTTGGCTAAGATCATGTGTAGTATCTGTTCTTATCAGTTTAAAAAGTACTGAATGAGTATGCAGATGGAAACAAAATGGTTATTTTGTGGGAGGATGACAGGGAGGAATCAATTGAACTTCTTTAGAAACCAGACACAATAGCATTTTTATGTCTTCAAACAAGAATTACTTTCCATTGCTCTCAGTTACCTACAACTTACAGACATGTGTGTATACATACACGTATATATGTACATATATAAAAACTGTATTGCTAGAGGTATATATATACATATATTACACAAACACTCTGATTGGAATAAATATACATTACACTTGTAACGTTTTTCGTATTTTTCTTTTAAAACATTTGAACTTTTTGGGGGGGTGCTGGGGATTGAACTCATTAAGACATTTGAAAGGTCAATTTTTTGTGGCAGAGGTAGTTATTTGAGAACGTGAGGCAAGAGGATTGCTGTGAGTTCAAAGCCAGCCTAAACTGACCTTGAACTACATAGCAAGACCCTGTCTGAAAAATAAAAAATAAAAAACAAAAACAGCCAAGCTCTTAAGCCAGACATGGTAGCACACAGCTGTAATCCCGGCAGAGTGACTGTGGGAGGCTGAGGCAGGAAGATAGCAAGTTCCAGCCCATTCTGGGCAGTTTACTGACTTAAGGAGACGCTGTCTCAAAACAAAACCAAAGGAAGGGAGCTGGAATGTAGCTCACTGTGAAGGCCTTGGGTTCAATCCTCGGTACCAAAAAAAAAGAACCAGCTCTTAGAATTCTTTATGTTGATTTTGCTGTAACCAGGGCATGGGGTCCAAGCGTCCCAGTCCCAGCACCGGGAAGGCTGAGAGGGGAGATCACGTGAGCAGAGGAATTCGAGATGAGCAGAGGAATTCAAGATTAGCCGGGCCGCGCACGAACTCTCAGGCCCTGGCCAGGACCTCCCGAGCGGACCCTCAGGGGTGCACCCCGGTGATGCCGATGGTTGCCGAGATCGGGGACCCCACACCGGCCTCATGCCCCACCTCAGCCTGCTTCCTCTGCAGAGCCCACACCCTTTCATTCATGCCACTTATATAGCACTTATCGCATTAGCCTTCGCCCTCTAAGAGTCCGCCTCTCCCATAGACCTGCGATCTAAATTGTCATTGATCTCTGTATTTCCAGTGCGTGGCGCAGTGCCTGGCATGAGGCAGGCACCTATTACGTGGCCGCAGATCACCTTGATTTCCTCCGCTGCGGTGACCCCCTCACCCCCTCCCCGCCCTTTCGTTTCCCTCCTTCCTCCTTTCCTTGAGTCCGCCTGCAGTGTGAGTAAATAAGCAGAGTGAGCCCCCGCCGTCCAGAGGTAGCGTTCGCACGCTCCTTCCTGTCTGTGCCAGTCTGGGTTCAAAGAGAGAAGTGGCCACAGGGTCTGTGCACAGGAGGGTGTGACTGGTTACAGGGCCGGGGACCGGAGCGGAGAGCCGCTGGCGAGCCGTCTGCGTAAGGGCCGGGTCGTCCCTTCCGTGCCGGGGCTGGGTGTGCCCGGGCAGAGTGTGGCAGGGGATGGTGGTGTGAGGACAGCGAGGGGAGACTGGATCCCAC